>CAJNDT010002190.1:288647-468785 GCA_905221615.1 Symbiodinium sp. CCMP2592 | reverse complement strand
AAAGGTTTTAAATCCCTTTTTTCATCCATGCTCCAGTGCTGAATGATTCATGATAAAGCCTTATAATAAACTAAGACTTAGTAATTTTACATTAATTATAATTTCAGTTTACGATGCTGTATGACTATAAATAGCTAATCTGATCTAAAGTTTTGATTTGATTGAAAGTTAACCCGGATAAATGTTCAATTTAAGCTTTCTGCCTAAAATCATCAATGACTAGATGAATCAATGACAATGAAGCTCATGCTCAGCTCAGACTCACTGTTATTAGATTAAATACGGTCTTCTGATGATGAGCCTGGTCATGCTAGATCAGCATGTAGACGTTGTTATCGTTTGGATTTGTATTGATTGAACATAGCACTCAGTACATTGTTATTATGACCTGACTTTATCTAACTGTTGGCATCATAATAAAGTTACCAACAGTGTAGTACAGATTGACATGCATACAGCAAAGCAGTCAGTCAATAAATGTAAGAGGACCTAAAGCAGCCCAGGAGTTCCCGTGACTTTGGAACAAAACTTCCAGGGAACATTGTTTCCCGGGGCGAGTGACGTCCAAGTGGAGATGTCCGGGAAGTACTTGGACCTCCGGAGTTTGAGAAGATGTCGGAAGCCTCTTGCCTGCATGAAGTCACCTTGCCGTTACTTTATCAACTTTGTTACAAATGGAATCACCACACCTTTTTATGATTATTTTTATTTTGACTTTAATTATAAAGAAGAGGGGGCAAGTAAGTAACCGAATGATTCAAGTAGCTGCTCAAGCTACTAAAGCCACAGGTTGGTAGGACAAAGGCATTGCGAGTGTAAGAAATCAAGTGGCATAAGGTTCAACGACCTGCCACGGGGTGTCAAAAACCAATTGCCTGCGTCGCGTGTCCATGTGGTGGATGCACTGCTTGTGTGGGTGAAGTCACCCAATCTGGCATGGCTCTTCGAGCAGGTGGTTGCGTATATCTCCCTACAGTGGCAGGAGAAATGGATTGGCCAGGAGAAGGACTTCCACCGGGCGAGTCGTGTGGCCGGATGGGTGGTCCGCAACAGTGGGGAGGCCAGGTACTTGCAGGCTGCATCTGCACTGGTCCGGGCAAGGGAGGCCCTGGGGAGGAAGAGGGCGGCGAAGGCGAAAGCAGCGAACCCTCCCAGGAAGTGCACTGCTCCCTTGACCGAGCCTCAAGCACAGCGAGTACTGGTTGAGTACTGGGAGGAGTCTCGGAGGAACTTGGTGGATTGCAGGCTGGTGTGCCTCGTGTCGGACGACTCCCGGAAGGGAGGCAAGGAGCGAATGGGGAGTGTGGTGATGAACCTGCGCACAGGGAAGACATGCTTCGGCCCCCCTCAGGCCAGTCCGAGTGCGAAATTGTGAGGTTAACTGCTGTTCACTGTGTTCACTCCGGAAGCCTGTAGTTTCATTTAACCGGTTGAAACGGTTTAAGTTGAAACGGTTTTAAGATCGGTTTTAAGTTTTAAGTGCAGCTCCGGGTACCGGCTCATTGTGTCACTCATTCAAATGTTAATGATTGAAATGTTAAACTTTGATCCGAATCCATTCCGATTCTAAATAATAATAAAGTCGCCCTTTCAAAATTACTGACTTCCTCGCTGACACACTCTGCTTCTATGTGACTTACGTGCTGTGCAGGAGGGCAGGGACACCCTCCTCAGAACGGAGGCGCCGGGGGAGAAGGTCTCCCAGCTGCATAAGGACCAATGGCAGGCATTGGCACAGGACTGGTTGGACTCTGAGATGGGGCGACAACAGCAGGTTCAGAAGACCGTGCTTGCTCAAGCCAAGAAAAACATCAAACGGCGAGCGGCTTACGAACACCTGGTCAAAAAGGACCATGTAATGCAAGCCCTGCTGGGGTATGGATACTCCAACTTCTTCCCAAAGGCCAAGGCCAACGAGCAGGTTGAGTCAACCTCATCGGGGAGCAAGGCTACCCGGGGTCGGCCAAAGCTCCAGCTGGCAGTGGGCGAGTCAGAGAAAGGCCAGGAGAGGGATGGTGACGGCAGTGTGCCGTGATCTGCATTGGACAATCTACTTATTATGATGATCAGTGTATCATAGGTCCTACTAATTATTATTAGTAGGACCTATGATACACTGATCATCAAGATGCATCCATATATTTTCTGCAAGATTGAATAATTAATTAGTTTTTACTTTCTAATCTCGATTCCTAGTGGCCATGCTGAGCTGAACCTAGGACCTTCATGTCATGAATGAACTTGATTGACTTGAACCCAGCAGCCCAGGGCTGGGACAGTCGTCCCACACTGGTGGAAGTGGAGGACTGCCACTCCGTGAACCTGTGCGGTGTTGCGTTCAACCTGTACTATGCCAGGGCGAGGCTGTTCTGGGTGCCAGACCCATGGCATTTCTGTTGGAACTGCTGCATTAATGCTTGCAAGGCCGGAGGAGTGTGGGCGTCAGTCTTGCTGACAACCACATGCTGCAACCTGGCCTACGGTCCCTGGAATGGGGAGAAATGGTGGCAGGTGCTCCGGGATGCCACAGAGGAGTACCTCCAAACTGTAAAGGGGTCAGACGACCCGGTTTTGTCGACTTTCCGGGAGCGTATCCAGATAGAACGGGGGGATGTTGAGGGGAGCAGCGACGTCTTCGAGGCGTTGGGACAGGCGACATTTCTTCGGCGGAAGCAGCCGGCTGTAGCCACGTCGCGGTGGTGGTCCTGGATGGCATCCATGGGGCGCTGGTTCGGGTACGGTTACCTGGGTCCAGATCCAGAGGGTGAGTCAAACCCCGGCGTCGGGGAAGAGTCTTCCATGGAGGTCAGGGCGGAGTGGAGCCTGCGATTGGTGCCCCTGGTGTTTATGGGAGTGAAGCTGGGCTTCCTGGGGCGAGACAAGAGGGGCGGCCTTGTTATGGAGTCCTTGGATGGATTTCGGGCGGAGCACTCGGGGAGCACGAAGGTGGATAAGCAGGCAAATGCAGCTTTGCGGGCACAGTGTAAGAACACCTTGCATCTGGCCACTGTAACTTGGATTGATTGGAAGAAGTCTTTGTCTGAGTCTACTTACGCTACATTCAAACTTCCAACTTGCCTCTGATTGAATTGTTAAAGGCAGTCCTCAACTTATGCGAAGCTCGTTTCCCTTGGTTTCTTTTGAAACTTTAAAACAGAATGACTCGACAGAGTTCATGCTTTATTAATTGATGTTCTGTTATTCATTATTCGCTACTAGTTACCTTCATTGGGTGCTTTGCTGCTGGGCCTGCAGCTAGTGTTGACAAATATAAATAATGAAAGAATCAGAGCAACTATATGTAAGTTTGCAGGCTAAAACTTCCAACAATGCTGTTCTCGTTCATATGTTACGGTAATAATAGAGGCAAAGATAATGACAAACACTAAAGTTATTATAAAGTTGCTGAGTCTATCTTCTGAGTCTGATTCGTAGACTTGTCATGGGTGAACCAAGAAATACGACATTTAAAACATGTAAAAATGCAGCAATGTCGCTGCACTATCACTCTTATTTATTGCAAAAATCTTATGTATTTCTTATGTGTTCTATATTTGAATATAGAACACACCAGCGTCGATGACAATGACTGCATATGTCATGCCATATATAGTAGTATAAGATTACCTCACTAATGTACATAATAACACAAAGACCAGCAAGTCCATAAAATACTGTAGGCTACAATAATAAAAACATACTACACAACAGTACCATCAGTACGTTATATAACATCTACTACAGCATAGTCACACAACAAATATCATACAATTTTTTATACAATGTATTTTAGTAATGTACTACAGCAAAAGTTGTTGATAGGATAGTATCGTCTGATATAGAAATATATATATATATATATATATATATGTATATATATATATATATGTATATATATATACACACAACATCCAAAATTATGGCACAGGAACCTGCTACTGCCAAGGACATCCATAAATTGTCGGACTCAGACCAGCCTTGGTTGAAATTCCGGACCCGACGATAGACACACCAGATGATAATCAGTCAATCAACCAGGTTCATAATAAATAATCCAAAGTAGTCTCAATTATAACTAGTTAGGTTCAATCTTGCAGATCCAGAAGATTGAACACAAGTCCTCAATCAATGTGAAAACATCTAGACATTCTGCTTCTCACAAGCTGACTCTGACTCAAGAGTTACTTCTTAATCAATGTCTTACCCTTTTACATTATTCTGTCTGTCAATAATAAATGACCTACACCCAAAAAGTTTACATGACTTAGCTCAACGAAGAAATGCATCACAATTCATTAGCAGAGCAAGCGAGCAGTGCTGGACCTGACTGAAGACAGGCTTGCTTCCATTCATTTAATCTCGCAAGCAAACATACATGTAACTTGTGCTTGAGTTCAAATTAAAACTCTCACGAGCTCAGCTTCAGAAAATTGGATGACATTGTCGGTGTATGCTGCTTGTATTACGTATACTTTAGACACTTGTTTCGGGGCTGGTGGACTGAGTGAGAATTCCCTGATTCCAGATTGATTGAATTAATTCATTCATTGAGGCCGAGGCAGCACTTAAGTCTGATAGCTGCTAAATATCCATCAATACTACAGCAACTGCTTATGCTTGCAGTCAGTGCTGGCGTAGCACTCGAGAAATCCCTGGTGCCAGCCAGATGCTAATTGGCTGGCTCAGACTGCCGGTTTCGGTCCTGGCGGACCAGGCGAGAAATCCCTGGTGCCAGATTGACAACTATATGTTTGATTAAAACGTTGTTGAGGCTGGCAAGTCACTTTCATTAAGCTGACTAAGTTTGTTTTGTCTATAACACTCCATTTCATGGCAATATAACAACAGCAATGAATAACTTACTTGTCATATACTTGCTACTTAGTTACATTCTTTCAGATTCAGGTTCTTATTATAAATAACATTCTTTCCTAAACTGTAAACTAACTATAACAAAGTCTAAACTAACTTAACTACCATAGTAATCAATTAGTGCCAGGTCGAAACACAAATCTGATTCCAAAGCCCAAACTTCAAAATGGCGTACCGAGCGAGAAATCCTCGGTGCCATGCCTGAGAATGAATCAGATCACAGAACCTGAAATCAGTCAACATGGCATTGTTAGTTCATTAAATTTACATTTGATTTAAAGTGGAGACGAGAACTAGTTCATAGTGATTCGAAGTCAGCACTCAAGTGTATCTTGCAGCTGTTATTAACAGAATGAAGATAATAATAAATCAAATTATTTGTATGCCGCTCCTATTATTGATTTTCCTATTCTATATAGTTTCCTCACTGTGTTTGTACTTGGAGCCACCTGCATCCGACCTCACTCAGATTCAGACCATCAAACTTTATTTGAATTAAGTTCCTGACTTACAGACTCCTGGACTCAGGCTGTCCACGCCAATCTGGATGTGTATCGGGATGTGCAGATCGTGCTTGGGGTGAGTCACACCTTGAGGGTGTGGTACGCTGAGACACGAAAGGAGATGAGATCCCGCGAGGGCACATTCGCTGCGTATTTGAAAATGGGGACCGGTCAGTCCCTCGCACACGTTTCGGGCATGTTTGAATGCGGCTCAGGGAGCCTGCAGAACGAGAGGCTTGGGCTGAAGAGGGAGTCCCTCCAGGGAGCCAAGTGGGCCGGGAGGTTGACGGTGAGTTCACCGTGGGTTGGTAATCAGGACCTCATCGCAGATCGGGTGTGGAGGTTCCGCTTCGCCCTCATGGCAGAGAGACTGAAGCAGCTCGCACTGTGGCTGTTCGTGCCCCCGTGGTCGACAATTCTCATGGGGAGTGAGCGGGAGGAGGCCTGCCGTCCCGAAACTAGTTTTAGTAACTTCGTAGCAGACCGAAAAGTGTAAGTGGGACTCACCATTTCTGCTGCTGTCGTGTCTGAGTCGGTAAGAAAATGGCATGTTAGTTTGAATGAACTTACTATTAAATAGTAAGTTCTAGCAATAAATAAAGTAGGTCACAGCTAGTAGGAAGGCGATTGGTGCTAATCCTCGTTGAACTTGCTTAGTGGCTAATTTATTTAGACTCACGTGAATTGGTTAAACATGAAAATATTAATAATAATAGTAATTAAAAAATGACTCCTAAGTCAAAAGACACCAGCACAATGAGGAACAATCCGTAAAGAATCCAAATGACTGGCCGACAGACTTTGTCACACTTCAACTCCATTACCTGTGGCGAGACCACCCTGAATTAATTAATAGCACAGACGGAGCCTCAGGCAGAGACTCTCTTTGTTTCAGTCTGAGTTGAGTTTAAAGTGCATGGTGACTGAGCCTAGGCCATTGTACGTACTGCCACGCAAAAAATGAAGGGTGCAGGCTAGCAATATTTAATAGGCAGGGAAGCGGACACTAATTCAGATAAATAATACAGTCAGATATAACATCAAATTAAGCAAACCTGAAAGACAAGAGTCCAATTAGTTAGTTCCAGAATTGGAGTTCTTACTACATTATTGGTGGCTACAAATAATAACCAGCTGCAAAAAGCCCTTCACTTCCATTATGATGTTGCTGCTGGAGGACCGGGATGCTGGGCTGAAGCACCTCAAGGAGCTGTTTGCTGCCTATGGTGCCGCCAAGCGGGAGGATTCCTCCCTGGTTCAGAAACGGGTGAAGCGGTGCTCCCTGGGGTGGACCCTGATGCAGGACATTGGCCAGGAGTGCCTGGGGGCGAGTTCCGTCCCGGACGATCTGCAGAAGTTCCTGCGACAGTTGCACAGCAATTTGGGGACTACAGGGGTGATTGAGGATGGTTTCAATCGAATCCAGAGAAGACTGGAGAAAAGATCCAACGGGGAGCACATCACGAGTGCGGAGTGCTGGAGGACATTGTTGGATTCCGACATCCTGGGGGAGCTCTACAAGTTTTCCCATTGCGGGAGAGAGGCGGCAGGCCTGGGAGCTGCTGGAGTCAGGGGGGAGCAGAATCAGAAGCTCCCAGACACACCCTACAACTGCAAATTCTTGCAGTGCTCCACAGAGCTTTACAAGCAGAAGCTCCCAGGGGCAGGGCCCCCAACTTGGCAGACATTGACGCCGCCATTCTTTTGGATGGGAGAGGATCTGGAGCTACTGAAGTTTTTGCATAATAATCGGGACGGCAGTGACAGTGACCCCCGGTGGGAGGATGTGGGATGCTGCTGGCGCTCCCAACTGATCCAGCCTGGGATGATAGTCAAGTCCCAGACCTTTCCGGAGAAGTTCTCCGGGGTCGCTGCTTGGATGATGATGGGCACCAGCAGCGGGTTGAACAACCTTTACTGGCCGATGGAGCTCCTTGACGACTCGGGCGGCGGAGTCAAGCTGTGGACCATGGGAAGAGTAACTTCCCGGGATGAGCTTTGCTGGATGCCAGTGGTGAAGTGCGAGGATTGGAAAGTCGTCCCTTATGTCGCAGCAAGCCCAGCAAGGATGTGGTTGGAATTTGGGAAGAAATCGGGAGGCGTTCTCCCTGGGACATGCCTGCTGCAAACAGGCAAAGCAAAGACGCTGTTGAAATACGCGGCGGGGGAGGCCTTCTACGACCTGGGGAGTGACTTCCTGGACAAGTTGTGCCGGGACTGATTGCTGTTTCTTGCACTTGCCTAGTTGACCGATTTAAGTTAAACATGACATTGACATAGGGCCGCCTCTCCGAGGCCTAAGACTATTATTAAGAGCCAAACGGTTTGATGATGTGTTATCCGAAGTCACAACATTAATAATTAACTGTTATTGACTGGACATTGATTGCTTGCTATGACTATGGCCCGATATGCATCAGGCATCGTCGTGTTTTGCAACTCACAGTCTATGTTCAGTTCAGCGAGCGTGATAATCCCAACTTCGACTTTCGGATTAACTTGAAGAGAAGAGAAAGTAAAGTAAGGCTTCGGAATCCGGAAATAAATCTCCGACGTAGTAGTAGTCTAATAATGAATAACTAGTGGTAGTTACTTAAACAAGCGTCTGGGCTGCTGACAGCTCATACCACCTAACCCACCCGGAACAGTGAGCGCAGGATGAGCTGGATGTGGCAGTGCCACAGGGCACACCGCCGGTGTTCGCCGCAGTGAAGAAGTGCTTGGGCGAGGACGACCTGGGAGCAAGGCTCGTAGTGGATGGGATGCTGACGAAGCACCGGGAGAAGAGGGACCTGGCGTACTTCGGGGACTTGCTGGATGCAGCTGCTGCAGCTTCCACAAACCCCGCGGAGGCGGAGGAGATGGCGAAGTACACCAGCAGCATGCGTGCATCTGCACGGGGAGATGCCGATGAACTTAAGCGGCATTTGAGGCGGTGCAGGGCCCCTGCCTCGGGAGGAGACCTCCCGGGAGCCAAGACGAGGAAGAGAGCCTCGGTCAAGTTTCCCTTGGTGCAGGACTGGGACCCGGCCGAGGCGGAGCGACTCGGCCCGCCGGGATGCAAGTTTTTTCGGGACGAGTTCGACAAGCGATGGAGGGTCTGGTATGGACCCGGGGAGTACACCCAGAGATGGTCGAAGAGCAGATCCTGGGGAGCTGTGGGGACAGATGAGGACTGCATTGAGTTTTTGCTGAAGCAGGCCTGGGCGAGGCATCAGGACCTCAACGGGGGAGACGGCTACCCCTATGCTGACAGGGAGGAGTCGCCTCCCGACAAGCGGGGAAGAGGAGGAGGAAGGGGAGCAGCAGCGAAAGCGGGAGACGGTAGGCCCAAGGGAGGAAAGGGAGCATCATCCCCTAAGGCCAAGGTATCCCCAAAAGTCAAGGCGACCGCCTTCGTCAAGGCAAAGGGCCGAGGAGGCCGGGGACGTGGATCGGGTCGAGGCTGAGTCACCCAGTCAGTGAGATGATAGAGTGAAGCTGCCGAGAATGTGAACTTTGGATTGATTGTCCATTGAACCTCAGGATCGATTCGATTCAATTCTCACTCAGTTGAGTCAGGGAGTGGTCAGCTCCTGCGAGTGCGCACTGCAAATGAGCGATCGAGCTGAGCTGTCGAGTGATAGGCCTCAGCCAAGTCAAAGCGTCTAGGGACGACACAATTTTCACTAAACCCTCAGGACTCAGACCATCGATCATCTTGATTGAAGGACTTACCGGATAATATTTTATAATGAATCCAGTCCAGGGCTAAGGGGTAGGGAATTTGGGCTTTGGGTTGCAAGGCTTGGTGCAGTTGGTAGTGGTATTTCTGCTGCCACTACTTACATCAACTTACCACCGTACTGACTAAAACGACCACCGCTACTAACTAACTAATTAAACTACTATACTACTACCACTACTACTACTACTACTACTACCACTACTACTACAACTACTACTACTACTACTACGACTACTTACTACTACTACTACTACTACTACCACCACCACTACTACTACTACTACTACTACTACTACTACTACTACTACTCCTAGTACTACTACTACTACTACTACTACAACTACTACAACTACTACTACTTACTACTACTGCTACTACTACTACTACTACTACTACTACTACTACTACTACTACTACTACTAACTACTACTAGTACTACTACTACTACTACTACTACTACTACTACTACTACTACTACTACTACTACTACTACTACTACTACTACTACAACTACTACTACTACTACTACTACTACTACTACTACTACTACTACTACTACTACTACTACTACTACTACTACTACTACTACTAAAACTACTATTAAAACTACTACCCACACTACTACTACTACTATTACTACTACTACTACGATTACTACTATTACTACTACTACTACTACTAATACTACTACTAATACTAACACTAATACTAATACTAATAATACTAATACTAATACTAATATTAATACTAATACTATTACTACTACTAATATTAATACTAATACTAGTATTAATACTACTACTAATACTAATATAAATTAATACTAATACTAATACTATTACTGGAAATACTAATACTAATACTAATACTAATACTAATGCTAATACTAATACTAATACTAATACTAATACTAATACTAATACTAATACTAATACTAATACTAATACTAATACTAATACTAATACTAGTACTACTACTACTACTTTACCATTATTCTTCCTACTACTGTTACTTACTAACTTACTACTACTACTAGTACGACTACTACTAGTACTACTAACTACTACTACGACTACGACCACGACCACGACCACGATTACTAGTACTACTACTACACTACTACTACTACTACTACTACTACTACTACTACTACTACTACTACTACTACTACTACTACTACTATTACTATTAACTACTGCCACTACTACCACTACTACTACTACTACTACCACTACTACCACTACTACAAATACTTACTACTACCACTACTACTACTACTACTACTACTACTACTACTACTACTGCCAGTCCTTCTTCTACCTTCTAAGTAAGTAGTAGTACTAAGTTTATACTGTACCAACGTTAGTAGCAAGTACGTGGATCGAGTGCTTATTCATTTTTTTTCAGTCGTAAGTGGTAGTAGCACTCCTAGTAAGCCCAATGGGTGTTGCTGAGTGCAACCTGAGCAACCGGACCGGGAGAGGAATCCTCGGTGGTTCAACTAACTCAAGGTGTGTCTTGAGCAACCGGACCGGGCGAGAAATCCCCGGTGGCTGCCAGTGTGATTGCCCCTTCGAGTGCAGACGTGACTAGACTGTCATTACTACTATTAAAATACTGTCAAAATTGGTAGCTGCAGATTTAATTTCAGACTATTGATGATATTATGCAATGTTAATGTTGTTTGCCAGTGTGTGGTCCTCAGTCGGGTCCGGGGGTTGTGGTGGCAGGGTGAGGGCTTCCCGGTTTAATCGGTTATTTTTGTCCGTCGGTGACCCTGGGGTAAGGGATACGACGAGAGCACACACACAGACACGCTGCAGGCTTTGCTCGAGAATGCCTGTGGCACATAATTTAGTCTTGAAATCCGAATAAACTATAAATTAATAATTATCATGAATTAAATTAGTTCATGAACGTTCTTAGATACACACAGCAATGACAACAACACTACAGACAACTGGGTCACGATGCAATTGTGCAGATGCCTCTAGTCCAAGCAGCCTGCTAAGTTTACTTAGTGTCAAGTTCGACTGCTTATTGCCCCCCAGTCAGTGTGTGAGACTGTCCAGACCACGAGAGAAATCCTTGGTGAATCAACAACCCACTAGAAACTATGAGACACTGAGACATTGTCTGAATCTACGATTGCATACTGGCAACACACAGGAGAATAGCATATTATGAGTTTTTGTAAGTTGTTGACAGGTAGCCATACCTGGAATTCCAACTCCGAAACATCATGCGAACGAGTCAAATGAATGATTCTAATTATTTATCAATTTTCTGACACAAGATTCTATTAGTAATTCAGGCTTCTAATGGTTCATAACACAATATGCTAGAACTGTTACTTAAGGGATCATAATATCAATATTGTTATACCGTGCGAGTGTATTCTGATGTACTAAGATAAATTACTAGAGACAGGCATTGTCTTCAATTTTAGCTAATAGGTATGTGGTGGAAAAAACAGTATAATACGAAACTTTTAAAAAAGCTCCTGCTGATGATGATGACTCAAAAATGAGCTAATCCCCAAGGATATACTAGACAAGCTAAGCGAGCGACACACATGAGTCATGAGTATGCCATTCCCTGACTTGGCCCTTACCCTGCAGTAGGGAGTGCACAACTCAGGGCGAGCAGTTCCAACCAATTCAATCACCCATCACACCCTCCTCACCTGATCTTGCATTATTATATTTAAATCAAATCCACAGTGCATCGGCAAGCGACAATGCAGGACAGCATCACATGAGTCATGACTGAGTAACTATGACATCTGCTAGCAGCCTCCCTGATCTGATCCGGCCTCAGATTGACACACCAGCGGCAGTAATTGACCCTACAGCCTGGGCTTGTTTTGCTTCGTCATAACTTCATAAGAATCACACTTTGTTGATGTCGATTGGGAATGTCTTGATGCCATGCAGTAATTAATTAGTTAATTATGAATGACATCGTCAATTTGACATACCCTCACCTCCTTGGCCTCTTGATGCTCACACAAGAAATGTCTGTAGTGGTTTTAATGAATCTAGCCTTGACCAGCAGGACCACCTCGCTCCTCGCCGACTTCAAGATCCGGACATGCTCGTCTCAGCTCAGGCTCGGTGTCACTGGTTGAATCAAATAAAATAAAATTCAGTGAGACTTTTCTGCAGGGTCTGACAGTCTCAGCTCAGTAGACAGGTGGTGTGTCGCTGTTGGCTGTGTCAGTCATTGATTTCATGCACCTTTGACCGCTGCCTGAAGATCTGATCTCAGTGACGTGAGTGCTGACCGTCCGTATCAGCTAAGACTTTAAGAATCAATACCCAGGCCCATCGAGGCCACTGCTAGTGATGTTAAAAATTTGATAAATATGATACTCTCGATAGTAAATGATTTCATGGGTGCATCGATCATCCAACCCATCAATGAAGTAGCTTTCTGGCTAGGGGAGACACCCAGTATTATTGAATATATTATTCAATTTAGGACTGGCTGAGGCCCGGGAAAGAAATACATCATCAGACTATCTCTGTCAGACAGTACAGTACAGGTAACACTAAATTGTGTGGAATACTGCAGCTCACTTCTTCGCAACCCACCAACAGCTTTTCCCGGCCTTGGCCTCATTTGTATCATAACATGTAGATTATACTCACTTGTTTGACTGGGGGAATACGGGACCATCCAGGTTTTAATCTAATATCAATTTATTATTCGCGGGTTGAATTAACAAACCCATCCCAAGGGAGTAGTTCTCCAAGTGGGTGTAGTTAAACATTTAAACGGAGTGGTTCTCCAAGTAGCTACAAGGGAGTAGTTCTCCGATCCAATAATAATACAGGGGAGTAGTTCTCCAAGTGGGTGTAGTTATTATCCCGAGCCGGGCTGAGTCAGCCATGGCCTACGAGAGGCGAGTTGAGGACTGGGTAAAGGCCATCCTGGCGGAGGTCCGCCAGGATGGCCTTGCCTGGATCGAGCTCCGCTGTCAGGAGCAGGTCTTGGATGACCTGCGGGATGCTGGGATCTGGCTGCTGCAGCACCTGCCCAGTTACATTGGGCGCAGTTGCGTCCTGGAGGTGATCGACACGGCCGCCACGCTCTCCGATGCTATTGGGAGCGATGGATGGGGGCCAGGGGGCAGTGGCCCCCTTCCGCCCCCGGATTCGCGGGTGAAGTTCACCCGAGGAGTTGGTGCAGTGGGGCAGGTGCCCCAGAGCCGGGGAGACAGTTTCTGGGCGACTTGCACCAGAAACACACGCTGGAATGCTTTCCCGGCGACTTACCTGTTGCAGAAGGGCAAGGATGCCATGCACAGGCTCCGGAAGTTTCTGGAGATGGGAGGCACAGACTGTCGGGCAGCAGTTGCTGCCTGTCTGGCTTTGCTGGAGGATTCCTCCACGATTGCGACCAGTGTGCTTGCGATGGCGGTGGAGGATCTCCCTGACGAGGCGCCCGAGGACGAGCAGCAGCAGGGGGAGCAGTCGCTCCGGGAGCAGTCGCTCCGGGAGCAGTCGCTCCGGGAGCAGTCGCTCCAGCCGTCGTCCTCAGGGGTCCAGCAGGGGGAGCCGTCGCTCCAGGGGGGGCAGTCGCTCCAGCCGTCCTCCTCGTCGTCGGGAGGTTATCACAGGCCCACTGAGACGGTGCGAGTCATGGCCCGGATCATGGAGATGGGCAGGGGCTTGTCGTCCCACCCGCGGGGGCAGGGGCCCCCGGTGGTCGTGGATGTTGACGATGAGGATGAGGACTGAGGAGATGGTCAGGGACGAGTCGTCCCAGGATGCACAGAGGGACGTGTCGTCCCGGGATGCACCCGGAGACCCGGGAACAGGAGGGGGAGTCTCCCTAGTATCTCACTGTAAATAATTATAATAATTAATAAATTTTTAAACAAAAATAATGGTAATTGATATTAAATATCAAAACTTGAATGAGACAAAATACTAAGATAACATACTTCCAAGTTCACCAGTCTATGCAGCACAGATCATCTCAGAGAGACTCCCGGACTCCTGGCGAATCACTCAAATGAGGGGCCTCGACCAAAATGATCATCAGCCGAGTGAGTGCGAGTGTGTGAGTCTAATTATGAGTCTCATCCGATTCATCTTATAATATAAGACCCTGCCAGGCCACGACATGTTGGTCATCCACCTGGAACAACAGCTCAGTGGCTTGCCGAAATTTTCATTCGACCTGTCTGTCTGACTGACCTGCATCTCTGTGCTTAGCTGTCCCTGAGGTCCGGTGGCTGACAGCATCCTCGCGATGGACGGAGTCATCGTCATCCTCGTCTCGTCGTCATTATTCGTCCGTTTCGGTTCGTCAAGAGTCCTCATAAGCCATCATAACTAACTAACAGACAAACAAACAAGCAAACAAACAAACTAACTAACATTAATATTAACCGCAAATGGGCTTCAGCATATTATATTCGAGTCCAGGGGGGCTGAGTCCTGGGATATGATTTCATTTAAACAATTTAGGGGTTGAGGACTTAGTCTTAAACTAATTATGAAAATGATGCCTCAGGCTGGCTAGGGTTGACGACCTAGGTTGGGCATGTTGGGGGCTAAGGGCTTAGGGGCAGATTGTCCGGTCCTGTCCTCTCTTGGCTTCCTCCTCTGACTCATGTTTGCTGTTCTGCCTCTACTGCTTACTGCTGCCTGTTTCTGGGATGTTTGTCTTCTATTTGTTTTGCACATTTTGGACTTATATACAGATTTCCTTTTTCCTCAGGAACCATCATTGATTTAAAACACTTCGTATTATACCACCCACGAACCAGGTTTTCTCAGATTTATGTTTTGCAGGACTGTTTTTCTACCAGTTTTAGTTCATTTTGCACACCGTCAGATTCCTAGACCCATCAAAACATGCTTATGTCACTTCCCACGAACTTGTGCTAAATAGCAACATGGTATATTCCCTAACTTCTTGACACGTATGTTCATGCTGAACATGTTGGGCCTTGAAACCGTTTTGCATTTGCGAATGAAAACAGAGAACCTTCTCAGAAGCATGTTTTCCCAATTTTGCTTCTGAGAAGGGGCGCCGTGTCAGCCCAGCCCCCCCAAAGTTGTCTCAATTTAAAGAATATTCCTTAATTTCCTTCTCGAACCCCTTAAAGAACCCTTATAGATCCCTTTAAGGAACCCTTGGATATATATTCCTTAATTAAAGGGATGTGGGGGTTTCCGAAAATAGGGGACCCTAATATAGCACCCTAAATAGTAGGATCCTTAGTATAAGGACCCTAAAATAAGGTACCCCTAGTTGTCGGAAACCCCCATATTCCTTAATTAAAGGGATGTTGGAGTCCCTGGGCCCCCACTTGGAGGGTCGGGGGACTTAGTAACTGGTTATTTTATTGACTTATAAGTACCATAACCCCAATTAGGGTCCCTTATAGGGTACTTATAAGTCTACTTACTACCTACTTACTAAGTCCCCGAACCCTAAACCCTATAGTACCCCTATAGAGCCCTTTAGAGGAGCTCCTAGAATCCCCTTTAAAGGAGCCCCCTACTTACTAAGTCCCCCGACCCTCCAAGTGGGCTCCCAAGCCTCGAAGCCCAGGTCCGATCAGGCGCCAGAGGGCCTCTCCTTGTACCTCAAGAACTTCCAGGCCACAGTTCAGGTTAAGGGTTTTAGGGGCTTCGGGTTCCTTTAAAAGGGGTCTATAAGAGTACCTCAAGAACTTCCAGGCCAAAGTTCAGGTTTAGGGTTTTAGGGGCTTCGGGTTCCTTTAAAAGGGGTCTATAACAGTACCTCAAGAACTTCCAGGCCAAAGTTAGGGGTTCAGGGGTTTAGGGGGTGTAGGGTTAGGGGTTTTGGGGTGTAGGGTTACGGGTTTAGGGGCTTGGGGTCGAGGCGTAGGTATTTTAGGGTTTAGGGGTTAGAGGTTAGGCTTGGGGGCGAAGGGTGTCGATTTAAGATGGTTTAGGGGTTTAGAGGTTTAGGGTTCAGGGTTCAGTGCTTTAGGGTTGAGGGCTTAAGGTTTGGGAATTTTCTTAGGGATACTTGCCCTGAAAGAACTTCCAGTTCAAGCTTCGACATTCGACAGTAATCTTTGATCTATTGGGGCGTGAGAGCAGTTGAATAAATAGGGTTTTTGCTGGAACATGATTGCCGTAGAGGGTTTTCTATGTGCTTCTAGGGTTGTTGAAAGGTTTCTGTCATTCTGATCTAGTTTGGGGATTGCTGCTTAATGTGTAGGTATTCAGGAGCTGAGGTGTTATGTTATGGTTTGGGTTTCAGAGCTTGAAAGGCTCAGGGTGTAGGGCGTCAGGGTTGGACAAATCTCTTATACAGGGGTCGGCTGGTTGTTGAAACTACCCCATTAAAGCCTCTAGTCACTCTAGTCATGCAGTTTCACACTTGAAGGAAGGAGAACCCGTATCCTGATTATCAAGACCCTCACAGTACCACTGTTGCATGTGGGACTGACTTGTAGCGTTGTGGGGAGTTGCAAGTAGGATTATAAGTACCCCGAATGGAGGGGTATAGGTAGATATGGCCATGGTTACCTTGCGGGTTTAGGGTTTAGGGGTTTAGGGTTCAGGGTTTAGGGTCGTTAGAACTGAATCCTAAACCGTGGCAGGTGTCGTTGAACGGCCAAAGCTACACGGATTGTCCCGAGCAGCCTGCGCTGAGGCGGGTGTTCGAGATTCAGGGTTCAAGGGTTGAGGGCGTACTAGCACCCCCCAACTACCCACTATTCTACCCTAAATACCCACTATTCATGACCGTAAGGGCGCTATTAAAGGGCAATTACTTGGGGGGGTTCTGGTACCTATGCATTCTGCATACTTTTGGGGTACATAGAACCCTTTATGCCGCTGCAAGGTGTCTATTGTTTACACTGTTGCCGTTCTACCGAAGTCTAAGTTGAGGTCCTGCGTATGGTTCAAGCATTTAAGGATTCGATGTTAAGGCTGGAAGGGCTCGAGTGCCTGTGGCCTCAGAGTTTCGAGCTTCAGGGCCGTATCTGTCGGATTCCGTTGGGTTGTTTCGCTTATCCAAACCCAGGAAGCCGCCACAAAGCATTCAAGCAACAGCAGCAACGATGCATGATTGG
Organism: Symbiodinium sp. CCMP2592; assembly: GCA_905221615.1. Lineage (NCBI taxonomy): Eukaryota > Dinophyceae > Suessiales > Symbiodiniaceae > Symbiodinium > Symbiodinium sp. CCMP2592. Next base: position 451,609 of record CAJNDT010002190.1, on the reverse strand, counting down.
ATCTGCTTGCTACGTGCGAAGCATGATGAACGATGTGTTTGGGAGTACCCTAAAACCCATACCCTAACACATGCCCCTGCCTCAGGTTGGAGCCGTTGCCGCCTGTGCCCGACGAATCCTGACGGCGTTCTCCTAGGCCCCCCAGCCGCAAGCCATAATTCTTGATAAAACCTTCTGAACAGTCATGATAACAATGATCAGCCGATGACAGTCCTTGTTAATGTAATCCCGATTAAGCGCCTCCGTGTAGTAGCAACCTTAGTAACCCTTCGAATCTCTATAGAAACAGTATTACTGTGGCCGGGGAAAGGGGGGTGATGGGTGGTAGGTGTGGATCGCGGGGTAGATCCCTAATTGCAGGATACAGCGGGGGCGGGGTAGTGTACAAGCGTCGCATAGGCTTGTTTAGACTTACTTTCCCGAAGGCTCCAGGTACTTTTATAGTACATACTTAAGCCTTAAAGGGGTCCTTATACAGGTACTTTAAGGCTGAAGTACGTATCTACCAGAAACCTGCATGAAGCCTGTGGGTTTTAAAGCTGTGAGGAGTTTATCACAAAAGCCCTGAACCGCAAAAGCTCCGAAACCCGCCTCGGAGCTCCAGGTAGTATACCAAGAGTTTAGGGTCTACCTGCAGATCCGAAAACCCACCGTTTTAAGGGTTCTACCCTCTAATTAAGGGGCCATAACCTACTATTTTATGAGGTTTGGGGTCACAGGTAGGGTTTATAAGAGTTTTGAGTTCAAAGGTTAATATAAAGTTGGTTAATGCAGGTTTTAGGCGCTGAGGGTTCAGGACTAACGGCTTCGAGGTCATCTTGGGCTTACCCAAAGGCCCCAAAGTAGTTCCTTTTTGGGGTTCGTATATAGAACCCTATGGGGTAATCCCAAAAAGGAACTACTTTGGGGCCTCTGGGTATAGGGCTTGATGTTGAGAGTCGAGAGTTTTAGGCTTTACGGTTTGGATTGTTTGGGCGTGTTTCTTGTTTCAGTTTGCTTAGTTCTGCCATTACGTACTATGTCATGGAGCAGACCCTACGCTGATGCTGGCTTATGGCTTTGGGTTTAGACTTAGTTCGGGCTTTTTGTGTAGCCCAACTATGGTCCACGACGCTTTCTTGATGTGCATCAGCAGCAAAACTAACTCGATCTAGTCTGCCTCAGTTGTAAGCTCTTAGAAACTAACCAAACTGTCCCACCAAATGCAGAACCGTGCGAGATTGGGCCTAGAGTTGCAGGATTCAAGTTCCCGCCGCCAAAAACGCAGTAGTTGGACCTCGCCGGAGTTCAGGTTTCAGAGTTTCACCGACAGCTAAAGATGCACGCAATGCGTGCGCATGCTGCGAAGTTGTCTCACTACATGTAGGGTTTCACGTCGGCCACATGCATCATGCGATGAAGAGCAGAAAGCATTTCACATACGAAGATGATAAAAATTTCGCTCAGGTTTTTGATTATTTACATAAGAGCACACTGATGTGCCCTAAACCCTTAGCCCTAAGCTTGTTTACATGTCCGCAAATCAAAACTCTCAGTGCAGAATTGGATGGCTATGGCAAGAAAACAAGTCTCGAATCGGATGTGGTTCATTTTCAGCGCGGCGGACTGATGCTTCTGTTCCTTCTGCTCCTTCTCTAGTCTGCTGCAGCTGCCTCTGGCGCTACGTACCGGTCTGAGTTCTAGTCTTGGTTACTCTACTACTACGAAATGTTACTAGTACTAGTACTAGTACTACTTGTACTACTAGTAGTAGTAGTAGTAGTAGTAGTAGTAGTAGTAGTACTACTACTACTACTACTACTTCTACTACTACTACTACTACTACTACTACTACCACTATCACTACTACTACTACTACTACTACTACTACTACTACTACTACTACTACTTCGAAAGGCCCATTGCACTTTTAACCAACAACTACTTCTGCTGCTGCTGCTACTACTGCTACTACTACTTCTACTACTACTACTTACTACTCCTGCTGCTACTACTGCTACTGCTACTAGTAGTAGTAGTAGTAGTAGTAGTAGTAGTACTACTACTACTACTGCTACTACTACTACTACTACTACTACTACTACTACTACTATTACTTCTTCGCAAGGCCCATTGCACTTTCAAGCAAATACTACTTCTGCTACTGCTGCTACTACTACTACTACTTCGAAAGGCCCATTGCACTTTTAAACAAAAACTACTTCTGCTACTACTACCTACTACTACTACTACTACTACTACTACTACTACTACTACTACTACTACTACTACTACTACTACTACTTCGAAAGGCCCATTGCACTTTTAAACAAAAACTACTTTTGCTACTACTACTACTACTACTACTACTACTACTACTACTACTACTACTACTACTACTACTACTCCTGATGCTGCTACTAGTACTACTACTACTACTACTACTACTACTACTACTACTACTACTACTACTACTACTACTACTACTTCGAAAGACTTTTAACCAACAACTACTTCTGCTGCTGCTGCTGCTACTACTACTACTACTACTAGTACTACTACCACTACTACCACTACTACTACTACTACTACTACTACTACTACTGCTGCTACTACTCCTGCTGGACATGATGTTGGTCTAGTGCCCGGGACGGGACGGGTGAAATCTGAGAAATCGGCTTCAAATACTTTCCAATCAGAAAGCTTTTCTTTTCAATTCCTGCGTATTGGGATCTACTAAACGCGTGAGGGTGTGCTGCTCTGGGGCTTGGGATCTGGATTTCTGTTATGGGGCTTTGGGGCACTATGTTTGCTGTTCGTATTGTCTTGCTAGTTTAGTGGCTTAGGGTTCACGGTCGAATCTGGTCACTACTATCATTACCTTGATGAGCTCTCTTGCTTGCCCTCCATGTGCGATTGGCTCGAAGCGCTGCCCCTTACATGCCAAGCTCCTACAACCCCACCCCGATTTCTGAGCTTCAGAGGCCCCATCCCAAAGCTGATACTCAAGGAAGGCACAGCCTACGACCGAAGCCGGATTCCCCTGTTCCGGCCACCTATACCTAGTAGTAGAGTAGGTAACCTTTAACCTTTTTTTGGCAGAATAGTCCCTACATTATCCCTATATAACCAAACAAGTTAACCTTTAGTGCCCCATGATACCCGACAAGTAGGTATACAACCTAGATGCTAGAACCACTGAGCCCTATCCACCCTTAGCAGCACCAGCAATTCGTAGGTTTTGGTCCTGCCCAGTCTGCGGCTGCCCAAGCAGCACTGAGGCTCGCGATTTCTGGTTGCTAAATCTCTTCTTCATCAAGACGCTACTAACCATTGATATTGGAGGAGCTAAGGAGCCAGGGGTGATGATAATCCCTACTTAAAAAGGAGCTAAAGAGCCAAGGGAACCCCAAAACCATTGGTTAGATAAACCCGACACCCTAAACTCTAAACCCCTAAACCCTAAACCCCTAAACCCTAAACCCCTAAACCCTAAACCCCTAAACCCTAAACCCCTTGGTTAGCCTAGTCTTGTTGTTGCAGATCCCTTGCTACACCGGTTAACGATTTGGGGTGTGGTCTTGGAGAACTCCTTCAACCCTAAACCCTAACCCAAGGGTCCAAAGGACCCAATAATTAGGTACTCGGTTTTAGGATAGTAGTTATGTAGGTTATGATTTTGGAGAGTATATGATAATTAGGTACTTGGACCCCTGGGGTAGGCTTTAAACCCTAAGCCCCCTAAGAAGCCCGGTCGAAAAGGCCCTTGCGGGACATGGCGGACTTGACGGAGGCACTTCAGTGACCTTGGGTTCTTAGATTTTGATCGAGGAAATAGGTTCCCTGAAGGGATGTTTAAAGGGTTCGTTTACAGGATCTTGGAGGAATTCCTGTACGGGTTCTTTAAAGGGATCTTGTAAAGGATCTACGAGAGGCGGGGATTTGGGGGTTTTAAGGTTTTGTGTTTTTGGGGTTGGTCCTTTTAAGTAGGTAATAAGTAGTCGTATAAGTACCCTAGCAGGGAGCCTAATTGGGGTTATGATACGGAGAAGTCTATAAAATAACTACTTACTAAGTCCCCCGACCCTCCAAGTATCTATAAGCGCCAGATAGCCGCTCATGGTGTTTCCTGGGATGCCTGCGTATAACGGGCTGACATGGGCGCCGCACCCTTTTTCTCATCATTCGGAACCCCCTTACTAGTGGACCAGGTAGCATTTGAGTTTGGGATACTGTTATCCCGATATAACCTCAATATACTCCCTGAGTCCCCTATGTTCTGGTTTGAGGATTTTGGGCCGCAAGCTCGAGCATTTAGTGTTTTCTTTCCGCGAGCTTTCCCTTGAAGGTTTCAAGCCCATTGAGTTTACCGGCTTTCTACGCAGCACGTAAAACAGCATAGAATCCTATAGGGTAATCCCAAAAAGGAACTACTTTGGGGCCTCTGGGTAATTACAGTTGAGGGTAGAGGTTCATGTCCTGGGGGGGGGGGTTAGTGACTCAGGGGTTTCAGGGATTTTTGGCTGCAGGGCATCGTCCCAAAGCTGTACTATAGGAGCCTTACAATACTTGCCTATACTATTTTGATGGTTCCTTATTGTCACGATAGTTTGATGGGCCCCAAAACCCTATTCGAATTATCAAAGCCCCTATGGTTTAGGTACTGCCCCCTTACAGTAAGAGTCTATAGTAGGGCTACTATTAAGGTCCTAATATATCTAGATTGTGAAAATTATTCAACTGTTACTGGGTGGGGGGCCGTACCCAACCTATGGTAGTTGTAAACCCTTCTTGCGGTCCTGACCTTGGGCTGAAGGGCGGATCCAAGGGTTCTGGGGTTTATGAGTTTAGGGGTTTAGGTTTAGGAGTTTAGGGGTTTGAAAGGGTTTAGGAGTTTAGGGGTTTAGGAGTTAGGAGTTTAAGGTTTAGGAGTTTAGGGGTTTAGGGCCGGGCAAGTTTGGGACCTGGGGCGTTTTCCGATTCGGGCTTCCTTACCTTCCAAAATCCCTCAATTATGGAATATACCTCAGAGATCCTACTATAACGGAAGTTTAGGATTTATTCTTCAATCACGGGATACTGGAAGGTCTGTTTTGTGTTTTACGCCTTCACGTGGTAAGGAGAGGGGGCTTGAGTTTAGCAAAAATGGGAGTTTTCGAAAATACGGGACCCTCATATAGCAGCCTAAATGGTAGGATCCTTCTTATAAGGTCCCCAAAATGAGGTACCCCTCATTTCGGAAACTCCCAAATGGGCTTGAACTTGAAACTGTCAGAGCACCCGACGAGGTCTCCAATGATGTTCCCGTGTCGCTTCCGGTCCGCCTGCAGTCGTTGCATTACTGGGCCCTAAACCCTAAACCCCAAAACCGTAAACTCTAAACCTTAAACCCCTAAACCCTAAACCCTAGCGGCCTAGGCATATATGGGTAGTTGTCAAAATTGTGGCCCCTTTTAGGGTACCGTACTATATTAGGGACCCAAAAAGGGACCCTAATTTTGACAACCACCCTACTGGGTTTGGCGCTAGGCCAGGGTTGTTGCATTGCGGGGTTTTCGCACAGGGTTCAAAGGATTGTTGGCTGTAGGACTTGAGTTCAGGGCAGTTCCCTGGGATTTGGAACGAGTTGGAGGGTTCTGTTTGGGTAAGGTTTGTCCCTAGTTTTTGAGGTTTCGCAGAATAACTGCACGTGTTGGCAGTGTTCGTCACGGTAGTGGTGGAGTAGTTTGTGTTGTTGGGTTTATGGTTCTGTCTTTTGGTCTCCACTAGATGCTTTAGTTTATGTGGTCCATGACGACAGAGATTACATACAACGGGTAGAGTTTCATAGACCATTTCAACAAGCATGTTACACTGTGTCTTCCATCCGCTAAACCCTAAACCCCTTAACCCTAAAGCGCAGCGGCCCAACACCCTTGATGTCTCCGAAGCACGGCTTGATTTCTTGTACGGCTGCTTTGTTGTTGCGATGCAAGTATTTTCAAGATTTGCAGGGTCTTGGGCTCTCTCTGGCTACAGAAACAAACACAGCCTGATAAACCCTGAGACCATACAAAATCCTACACATGCTTGCAACAACCCTGAAATAAGCGCTGATGTTCAAAACCTTAATCCCAGAATCCCATCCGCACCAGCTTGAACCCCAAACCCCACCCTACACCCCACAAAAGCTTGCACACCCTAGTTAAGCCCTGAACCCGTCTAATTGGAGTAGCCCTCACAGTAGCACGTATAGAAACCCTTATTGACCCTTAGAGTAACCCTAAATGGAACCTTGACGACCAAACCTTCCCATCATGCAGAGGGTGCGTCTAACCTGTGCTTCACAACGAATTAACCTCTAAACCCTTGAAACCTTAAACCCTATAAACCCCTAAACCCTACCTTAAGCCCACGTAACCTACCTTTTTTCAGGACTTATAGAAAGAAATCATATTAGGAAACCCTAAAAAGGTAGGTTCCTTAGGGTCCAGGTACCTAAACCCCTGAAAACCCTAAGCCCCCTAAAGCCCCGCGCAACTGACGTGCCAGGATGCCACTCGGCTGGCTGCCTCGGGCCAGCAGCTTCTCGCGCTCGAGGCGCCCTTGAACCTAGGAGTTCGTTGCGGTTTTGGGGTTCAAAGGGCTTGATTATTAGGGTCCAAGCGTTTCAGGTTATCAGAGGTTTTGTCAGGATTTAAAGTTTTAAGGTTCGTTACTCTTTGGGGGAAGCTTTGTGTTTGAACTAGTGATTATAAGGGCGTTGTCGGTAAACTCGGGTTGCCATAGGTAGGGGTAGGGCTATGTTATTGGAGGGAGGGGTGCAACATGAAGGCATGCACATGCTTAGCTGCTTAGTTGTAAGTTGCAAATCACACAGCATGTTCACAGTATGTCACACACAAGACAGAAACTCACCTACATTACTTACTTTATGAGCGTGACGCAAGGGTTGCTTGAAAGACTTTGCCCAAAATAAGTGCCGTTCGATGTTCAGCATGCCGCTTAAAGGCCTTTCTTGCCGTTGGTAAGGCTTGTGTGCAGACGTTGCGCAGTAGAATCCGTTTTCGGTTTCGGCTTTTGGAGCTTCGTGGTTTTTCGGCTTAGTGTTACGGCCCCAAGCCGTCTGTTAAAATTTTCAGCCTTCCAACCCCCAGACACTGATATTCCAAAATCACCGTGCGTGTGCAAGTCTGCAACATGTCGGTGGCTGTGGAAGTTGGACTGCTCAGCGGCAAGACAGTTGCTGTGCAAGTGGATTCCGATGAAGAGGTAGAAGCATTGAGACTTCAGGCGCAGACCGCTCTGGGGGTCGGACACGGGCGTCTGGTGGACTCATCCGGGAGCATTTTGGATGATTCTGTGCCCATCAAGCAGTCTTGTGTGCAAGACGGAGACGGACTAACTTTGCACATGAGTTCAGTTCAAGTTCAAGCCTCTGACTTAGCTTTTGCTGCCATTCTGGGAGATGGATCCGTCGTGACCTGGGGCAATATTGAGGGCTGGGGCGATGTCAGTAGGGCCGTGCCGGATCAGTTGAAAAATGCGTGTCTTATCCAGGTCTCTGGCGGCGCTTTTGCTGCTATTCTTGGCGACGGATCAGTCGTGACCTGGGGTGATGCATTCGCTGGCGGTGACAGTAGTGCTGTTCAGGATCAGCTGAACAGCGTGCAGCAGATCCAAGCCAATTTCGAGGCGTTTGCTGCCATTCTAGACGATGGATCGGTTGTGACCTGGGGTTCTTCTCGCGCTGGTGGTGACAGTAGTGCTGTGCAGGATCAGCTGAACAATGTGCAGCAGATCCAATCCAGTGAGTACGCCTTTGCTGCCATTCTTGCTGATGGCTCGGTTGTCACCTGGGGTGATCCTGACTATGGTGGTAACAGCAGTGCTGTGCAGGGCAGGCTGAACAACGTGCAGCTGATCCAAGCCACTGATGCCGCATTTGCTGCCATTCTTGGCGACGGATCTGTCGTGACCTGGGGTCATGTTGCCTTTGGCGGAGACAGTGCCTCCGTGCAGCAACAGCTGAAGAATGTGAAACAGATCCAAGCCTCTAAAGGCGCTTTTGCCGCGATTCTTGTCAACGGAGCTGTCGTTACCTGGGGGGCAGCTGGCTCTGGTAGTGACAGTATTGCTGTGCAGGATCAGCTGAACAATGTGCAGCAGATCCAAGCCTCGCTCCGTGCGTTTGCTGCCATTGCAGGCGATAGATTGGTCGTGACTTGGGGTGATAGCGACTGTGGTGGCGACAGCAGCGCCGTGCAGGATCAGTTGAAACATGTACGGCAAATCCAAGCCTCTGTCCGCGCTTTTGCTGCACTTCTCGGCGACGGATCGGTTGTGACTTGGGGCGATAGCGACTGTGGTGGTAACAGTGGTGCGGTGCAAGCTCAGCTGAGAAATGTGCAGCACATCCAAGCCTCCATGCGAGCTTTCGCTGCCATTCTAGACGACGGGTCCGTTGTCACATGGGGCGATCCTAACTACGGTGGCGACAGCAGTTCTGTACAAGATCAGATGAGGGATGTGCAGCAGATCAACAGCAATGCAACTGCTTTTGCCGCTGTTGTGGGCAACGGATCTGTCGTGACCTGGGGCGATCCTGAGGAAGGTGGTGACGGGAGCTCTGTTCACGATCGTCTGAACATATGCACAATATTGGAGATTGCGGTAGCAAAAGCTGGCGAATGCAATTCAGAAAAATGACCAAGGAGTAATTCCTACCATTCCCAGGGTTCCGCATAGTGTGTGTGCTGTTACCATAATAGCATATGCCAAAATTTATATATTCAATCTCTGCCTATAAGGCCCCTCTTGGACGATCATGGGACTTAGTAAGTAAGGTTATAAGTACCTTAATTGGGGTTATAAGTAATTATAAGTATGGTTGCCTTATTCATAACCCCAATTTCTAAGTCCCATGATCCGTTAAGCTGGGGTAGGGCATCTCCGGGCCTTTAGTGCTGAGTTTGCTGCCATTCTTGCTGATAGGGTCTCGGGTGCTGCTATCGCTGGCGCCGAGAGTAGTTCCGGACTCCTTTAAGGCTTAAAAGAGCAGACCTCTAATTAAGGGGTGGTGGGACTTTCCGGGACCGTAGGCCTGCATGCAAGGGTCATAAGGACCCTTAGGGAGGGATTTACATCCCTAAGGGTCCATGTACTCATACAGTATATACATTGGCCTTAATGTAGTCCCTATATAGGTACTTTGGGGCTCATGTATCTCTATATGGGTACATGGACCCTTAGGGCATGCAAACGGAACCACCCAAAGCGTTGCCTACTTTAAGCCATATAAGATGAGCTTTCACTTAGCGATCTTAACGGGTCTGGGGCGCTGAGCAACATCAGCTGAGGAATCAGCAGCTGACCGAGGCCACCACGACAGCCTATAAATCCCAAACCTCAATCCGTCTGTTTTGAAGGAATCCTTGGTGGGTGCCGTGCGAGCTAGAAGATCCGGAAGTCTCCGCAGATTCCCGAAGCCTAGCCCCTAAACCTAATCACCTCACAAAAGCTTGAAAACCCAAGCCTAAATCCCGTTCAAGAGGCCCCTTAAAAGAACCCCTTGGAGGAACCTTCTAAAGGAATCGCTTCCCGTATCCCTAAAGGGAACCCTGTTCCTTCGAAATTTCGCGAGGACTCCTCCGAAAGAGAAGAAGTGATCAACACACTCTTCAAGGCCAGTGCCTTAAGGATCCAAAAAAATCAAAATTGCGAGGTGCCTTTAAGCGCTCCCTTAGAAGATGTCTTTAAAGGCTCCTTTAAAGGATAACAATTTTTTTCAGGGTTCAGGGTTTAGGTGTTTTGGATTCGGGTTCTGTAAGGGTATAATACGGACGTCGTACGCGTACCAGATGGGTTTGAGGTTTATTGTGGAGCCGTCCATGCTAGACTTAGGCCTCCAGAAAGTTAACAGTGAGGTACTTCAAGGCCAAAGTATATACTATCCGTAAAGTCAAGGCCAAACGATTTGGCTAGATGGGCCCTTAGGGTCAGGGTTTAGGGTTTAGGGTTTGGGTTTCAGCGTTCTTAGAGTTGTTGGAGTTGCTGTTCTCATTGGTGTTTGACCTTTTCTGTGTCGGTTTTAGTGTTTCGGGCCAGGATCAGTCCTGCCGGGTTTAGGGGCTTCCATAACCCAAGGGTCCAAAGGACCCAATAATTAGGTATTCGGCTTTAGGATAATAGTTATGTATGGTGAGTATATGATTAGTAGGTACTTGGACCGTTGGGGTAACATAGTTGATAAAGGGGTTCACGAGTTTCGGTGTTTGTGGCTCAGCGTTTGAGAGCCCTTGTCCGCTTACGGCTTTGACCCCTTGGCACAGAGAGCCCATAAACGCGATATACCCTATGAGCCCTAAACCTCGATCCCCATAAGGGTTTGGGGTTTAGGGTAGCGCTAACTCGATAAACCGTATGAGCCTTGTACTCTAAACCCCGATCCCCGTCAGCCCCCGATAAGCCCTAATTGCGAGTCCTAAACCTCAAACTCTCATGGAAAAGGAACCACAAATCAAAGCTGATCCTCGTGAAGCCCTGTCGCGATATACCTTATGAGCCCTAAAGCCTACACCCTCATCCCTGTAAGCTCTAACCCGATAAACCTCACTACTTATTAGCCCTGAACCCTAAACCCTGATCCCCATAATTCTTAACACGATAAACCCTACAGTATGAGCCCGAAAGCCTGAACCGTAGCCAGAGCACCTGGCTCGAGGACTGTCCCTAAACTCCGCTTCTCCCGAAGTACGTAGTAAGTTACTAGTCGTCAATTTGTTCATCCTTCTGGGGAACCCTATTATAATTTTGTATTTTGGTCTGCTCTTAATGGTTTGGGACCCAAGGGGGGGACCCCAGTTCTGACAATCACCCACATGTTATGTAACCCACAATGTAGGTTATTTTAGGGCCCCCAGGCACTAAATCCCCAACACCCTAAACCCTACTTAGGTAACTGCAGCCTTGTATGGGGAGCGGTTTAGGGTTTAGGGTTTAGGGCTTAGGGTTTAGGGTTTAGGGTTTAGTGCCAACGACGGCGTAAAGAGAGGTCAGCCCCGGCCCGCAGGGTCGCCGCCACTGCGCAGAGCCTTCTGCTGGAGCATGCAAGTGTGATGGTTTAGAAGCTGCCCCCACCCTGTAATAGTGGTATAAGAGGAATATAATAGGAATATAATAGGAATATAATAGGGCCCTAATATAGTCCTTATAGTCACTATTACAGGGTGGGGGCAGCTTCTAAGTGATGGTCCTGAAAGGCCAAACAAGTCTCTCCAAGTGGAAGCTGGAGGTGCACGGACATTCCTGCAGCTGGAGACGTCTGGGGTGCCGGAAGAGCTTGGCCTTGATTTTTGGAGGCCAGCATTTGGCCTTGAAGCCCATAGTCAGTTACTAAAACAGGTAGCACACCGGCGAGCAAGGACAAGGGCAGTCAGCTGCAGATGCCTAACAAACAGGATGGCAAGCAAACCAAGCTCTGTTTTGGCAAACACGGTAATTTTCCGGTGTTGCATCTTGTGCTGGCTGATTGGAAAGAATGTTGTCTGTGAGCCAGGTTCCTGTTTCGGGCCGTCGAATAGTTTCGACTTTGGGTCCTTCAAAGAGTGAGTAGCTATTGCATTTTGCAACAGGCAGCACGATTTGGCTTAGGTTGGATCCTAATCATGCAAATTCGGCCTGCGAAGACCCATCAATCCAAGCCTGCAGACTTGAGGCCATCATGTCTAGCATACCGCCTAGCGGACTCGAATAGTCAAAGAGCCCAAGACCTGAATCCTTGATGGATGTGAAGCCCATAGCATGGTAGAGCACGTTAAAAAAAGAGAGTTATAGTTCGAAACCCCAAAACCTTCAGCCCCAGAGCATATCTCAGAGCCACAGGATTACAAAGCCAAATAGCATAACTGAAACCCTGAACCCTAAACCCTAAACTGAATGCTGCTACGGTTTGTCATCCCCTGCACCCAAACTCCAACCCGGAAACTCTGAACCCTGAACTGCAGTTGATACACAACGTGCTCGGTGACCCAGAGAACCCGAAGAAGCGCCGAATAAAGAAGGTGCCTTTGGGTTCAGGGGCTCAGAGATCAGGGGTTTGGGGGTTTATACAAGATTTGGAGTTTAGGGGCTTGGGGGTTTAGGGGGTGGGGGGGTAGCAGGAGCAGCAGCTTCAGCAGAAGTCTCAGTAGCAGGAGTAGCAGTATCAGACGCCGTCGCAGTAACACAAGCAGGTGAAGACGAGGGGGTCGTCGTGATAGTACCAGTAGCAGCGGTCGCCGTCGTGGTGGTTGTAGTAGTGGTACCCACTGTAGTGGTGGTAGTAGTAGAAGCAGTAAGTAGTCGTAGTAGTAGTAGTAGTAGTAGAAGAAGGAGTCGTAGTAGTAATAGTAGTAGTAGTAGTAGTAGTAATAGTAGTAGTAGTAGTAGTAGTAGTAGTAGTAGTAGTAGTAGTAGTAGTAGTAGTAGCAGTAGTAGTAGTAGTAGTAGTAGCAGTAGTAGTAGTAGTAGTAGTAGTAGTAGTAGTAGTAGTAGTAGTAGTACGGTTGATGATAATATACATCCTGCATTACCTCAACGACCCTAAACTATGAGAACTGTGATAAATTCCTTATTATGAGTGATGCAGGATTTATATCATCAGTAGTAGTAGTAGTAGTAGTAGTAGTAGTAGTAGTAGTAGTAGTAGTAGTAGTAGTAGTAGTAGTAGTAGTAGTAGTAGGCAAGTAGTAGCACAAGTAGTAGCAGTAGCAGTAGCACAAGTATTAGCGGTAGTAGTAGCAGTTGCAGTAGTAGTAGTAGTAGTAGTAGTAGTAGTAGTAGTAGTAGTAGTAGTAGTAGTAGTAGTAGTAGCAGTAGCAGTAGCAGTAGCAGTAGTAGGAGCAGCAGCAGAAGTAGATGAAGGGAGGAGGAGGAGGGGAGGAGGAGGAGGAGGGGAGGAGGAGGAGGAGGCGTCGGCGGCGTCAGCGGTGATAGCAGTCGTTACTTGTCGTAGTTGTGGTAGCATCGGAGTAATCGCAGTATTCGTGGTAGACGTAATTGCCGCAGTTTTCGTAGAATCAAGTTGTAATGGTGATAGAAGTCGTAGAAGTCATACAAGTCGTAGTAGTCGTTGTAGCCGTGGTGGCATTAGCAGCACTAGTAGTAGCCGTAGCAGTCGTAGTGGTAGTAGCAGTAGCAGTTGAGCTACAAAGCAGTAGTGGAGTAGAGCCTGCCGCAGCCGAGCAGTTGTACAGTAGTAGCAGTAGTCGTATTCGTAGTGGTACTGGTCTTCGTCGTCGGAGAAGGAGGACTGGTGACAAGTAGTAGTCGTCGTCGTGGTCGTCGAAGAAGTAGTCGTCGCCATCGCAATGTTCCCATGAGTCGATGATGCTCTTCTGGAGTCGTAGTAGCACGGCTTTAGTTTTAATACATGTTGGTACCTGAGTGGGAGCAGCAGGATCCATGTTCGCAAGATGACGAGCATGATAAAGCACAACCCTAAACCCTAAACCCTAAACCCTACACCAGCCTTGCAATCTCTTTGTGCCAGGCGAACGAATCTTTCAACAAAAAGGCGGGCACCTGTTAAACCATGTTTCGGCTTCAAGGCTTCGGATACAGCCACACTCAAGCCCCGACCGTACACGCGAAGTTGTAGACCGAAAAATTGAACCTGAATCGGTCAATCTCACTATTGATATTGGAGGAGCTAAGGAGCCAGGGATGATGATAATCCCTATGAAATAAGGAGCTAAAGGGCCAAGGGACCCCCCAAAACCACTGGCTAGTAATATTACCTTTGCGTTAAACAGCATATTAAACGCTAAACTGGACATCCAAAAACCTGGGACTCTAAATCGATGAAGAGCGACGAGCCCGACCCAACCTCTCAGAACGCAGAACTCTCAGAGCCTTGTCGAATCCTTAAAGCATCCTGTCAGAACATGTACTTGGCGTTCTTCTGGATGTCTCTTAAGACTTTAACTTCTTGGGGTTTCTTCTATATGAACTATAATAAGGAGGCTAAAGTTTAACTTTTACGAGGGGTTCAGAAGTCGGCCACGTTTACGAAACCCCAGTTGGGACCTTCCTTTGAGGTTTTGGATGCACACCGTTCCTCCGTTTGGTGCATGTTCGCGGGGCGTTCAGGATTCAGGTTTTGGCGGTGCCTCAAGTGTCTAAGGGGTTTCAAACTCTTGTATATTTGGTTTATGTGGCTTTGCGGTTCGGGCCGTGAAAGTTAAGGGGCTTAGGGTTTAAAGGGCTACAGTTCAGGGGGCACTTCACTATGGGTGTGCCAAGAAGGATCTTCTTGCAACCCTTTCCACTTAGAGGTTCATGGGACTTAGTACCAAGAGTTATAACTAAGGTAACTACACTTATATGTACTTATACTTCCCATTAGGGCACTTATAACTGTACTTACTAAGTCCCATGAACCTCCAAGTAGACCCTAAACCCTAAACCCTGTAGATCCCTTTAAGGAACCCTTTAGATCCCTTTAAGGAGCCGCTTAAGGAGCCCTTTAAGTACTTACTAAGTCCCATGAGCCTCCTAGCAAGGCCCTAGCCCAGAGGGTCCAAGTACCCAAATAGTAGGGTTTTAGTTCCCAAAATCCATACTTTGAATGGTTTTTGGACCTTGAAACCCTACTATTTGGGTACTTGGACCCCTAGGGTAAGAATCGGAAGGATGACCAACTGCTAAGACGACTCGATGGGCTCATCGAACTCCTACACCCTTCATCGGTTTAGGGTTTGGGGTTTAGGATTTGTGCTTTGGAGTACATTTTTTTAATATTTTTTCTTACAGGAACCATTATGAAATAAAAGTGTATACTTGTTGGTCCCCGGTTTTCCGAAAAAGGCGCAGAAATACTACACCCTGAACCCCGAAAGCCATAAGCCGGAGCCTTTAATCCAAACTCCTAGCTCTTGGAGTCTACGCCCGAAACCCTGAACTCGAAACCCCAAACCCTGAACTCCTCAGATCCCACCCTACTTAATCCCAGCACACAGACAATCGAGCAACGGCCGACCATAGACTAGGACCTAGAGTAGGCCCTTATTCCCTTTTTGGGGGTTTAGGTTGTCTCTTATAACCCCATTTAAACCAAAAAGGGCACCCTTTTTTATTCCTAGGTTACCCTTAGGTCTTGTAGAGGCACTCCAAATCCAAGCCCACCCAGCGAAAACCACACCAGGAAGGTTCTTGCATCTAGATGGCATGTACTTTGGCCTTAAGCGCTTTCCAATTAAATTTGCGTACCCGTGTATGTACAAAGAAAAAGTAGACATGTATGTATGCATTCGTATATATATATATATATAGATATGTATACATATAGGTGGAATTGCATAGAATATGGTGACACAGACCCTTGGGGGCATCTCTAGATGCTGAAACCAACACGCTGAGGCACTTAGGCCTTCCCTTTCCAGAAAACGAATGCTCAACAACACAGTCTGCAGAAATGCCACCCCTTTGTCCCTAAACTTTTAACCCAAACCCTGAACCGCACTGCCCAACCCCTGACCCTAAAACCCGACCTATAGGGTCATACCCTAACCCTTTTTGGGGCCGGGCACCTACTCTTCTATACAGCAGGTAGACTTTAAAACCCTCATCCCTACAAGCCTCGACCCTAAACCCCAAACCCAAACAGCCCTACCAAGTAGTCTTAAACCTTGATGGGCAGGTGGGTCGGCACAAGGCTGCGATCGAATTCCTCCGGGCAGCGGGCTTCCGAGACGGCGATGATCCGGAGAGGGAGGGTTTAGTTAGGATCTACCTGTATCCCCGAACCCTACAAAATAGTAGGTTCTGATCCCTGAATCAGGGGGTCTGACCCTGAAAACAGAGGTTTTGGGATCCACAGGAAGGCTTCCGGGTCAGGATTTAGGCTTTAGGATTGGAAGGTTACGGCTTCCGGATTAAAAATTTGCGGGTGTGGAATTCTGAGGTTAGGGTTGTGTAGGGGTACTTAGAAATGATTGTTAATTTTTGGTTATTATAATCCCTAAGAAATAGCTGAGATCATAATTTTTGCTAGGGTTCTAAGTTCAGTATAGTTCCATGTTTGCTGAAGGTGTATTGAGGGAAGTGAGACAGCTTTGTGTTTTGCAGTTTCCTATGCGACCTGGGAGGTATCTGTCATGGGCTTTTACATTTTCATTCGCAGATGGTGGGGTTATGCGCAGTACAGTTGCGGATGGCGTTGCTTATCCTTCGAAGTTGGTGTTGGTTGCAGTGGTTGGCTACAGAGTTGAAGTGAGTTGGGTGTGCAGGGCTGCGGGATTCAGGGCGGAGAGTTTGTGATTTGAGGTTTGGGTCATTTGGGTGACGTTACGTTTCGTTGGACCCGTTCAAAGCCTTAGGGTGTCACACCTCCATAAGCCCTAAGGACCCCTGTGTTTATATGTAGTATGTAGTAGATGGCGTTTAGTATATCAGTATATGGTATCTACTATCGCCTTAACGTAGTCCCCAAATTGGTTCTTCAGGGCTAAGACCTTCCGAATACCTACATTACAGGAATATACTTTAGATTCCAAGAGGATCCCTTCTGGGTATATATATATATATCAATCCCTGTAGACCCTAAGCCCTAAACCCGAAAAGGACCCTAAGTCCAAATACCAGTTATTTAGAGCCGAAGTATGTAGTACTCGCGTAGGCTGACCCTTTAGGGACCCTTGTGGTGCCGCATTTGCCCAGCCCTGACGGCTTGAACGCTCCTAGGCCGTAAGGGAATGCCCCGTGGTTCAGAAGATTGGTGTAATTACGAGTCTTTAGGTTCAAAGGCTTACATTCTTCAAAGCGTTCTAAGCCCGATATGCTAGAACAGTCCATGCACCTTCAGCTCGTCATGATAAGCGATGGCATTTGCCACAGGACGAAGGCAAGGATGCCCTGTCCCCGCCTCAGATGCAGCCAAGCCTTCACGAGTTCGTAGAAAAGCATTGGTCAGATTTATGCGTAACCCTTAGGGTCTGAGGAGAATATATATATATATATATATATATATTATAAGGCTTTTGGGCCATTTTGAGCCTTAGGGTAAGGGTTTGGGGCAGGGGATACTTCGAAGATCGCGTCTTGGTGAGCTCGGGTGTACTGATGTTGCTCCTTCACCCTAAGGGTCCATGTGCCCAAATAGTATATACGTTGCCTCCAAAGTACCTATATATAGGGACTACTTTAAGGCCAAAGTCTGTACTGTTTGGGTACATGGACTCTTAGGGCCAAGCAACTCATCTGTCGAGGGATTCGTTGCCTTTGTTGATGTTTCAGGCCCAGCGGGCCCATGATCATGTACCCTAAACCTTAAACAGGGTCCATGACCATGTAACCTAGGGCTGTAAAGGGTTCTGCAAGGGTTCTGGCACGCCTTCTTCAGGGGATATTTGATTTTAGAGCCTCGGTGTAGCCATGTAGCGGGTACCTTGGTTGCAAAGTCACTACATCGGAACTCCCGTGCGGCCTATAGCATACGTTTGTAAGGTAAATAGAATTGCCGCCTCATTATGCTCTGGAAACCGTATCCCTACAGCCTTAAGGTTTTGGGTCTAGGACCCTAAGCCCCCCCTGACCTCTAGCTCTTTATGGACCCCAAACTTTCCCTAAGGGTCCATGTACCCATATAGAGATACATGAGCCCCAAAGTACCTATATTGGGACCACATTAAGGCCAATGTATATACTATATGAGTACAAGGACCCTTACCTTAACCCCAAATAACCTACCTTTTTAAAGACTTATATAAAGAAATCATATTAGGGAACCCTAAAAAGGTAGGTTCCTTAGGGTCCAGGTATACTATATGAGTACATGGACCCTTAGGGTTTAGCAACAGTCCACAAGAGGTCCATGAGTTTTCTCCACTGGACCCGCTTGGCAAACTGCTCTGCAGTTGTGGGACCATTGCTCGGGACCACAGAATGGAACTGGCCCTGATTTGCGAAGTCCTTAGTGATCGGCCTGATTGGGCTGACCACGGCTGGCGAGAAGCCTGGCTGACCACGGCCGGCGGCGCCGATCGCGTCATCGCCACGATTCGTGGTCGTACTGGGACCACCACGTCCACGACCAGCCTCCTGGACGCGGGAACCCACCATTGGCCTGGTGGGGGCACATATCCCTACAGTCCTGCCTCGAGGGGCAGGGGTGAGGGGGAGGGCCGCGGCGCCAGGACACGGACCCCTTCTCCCTTCGGCTCCATCGGAGAGTACAGGGTTTTGTGGCTCAGACCCGCCGAAACCATCGACACCACAGAAAGACTTGGCGAAGCTGAAATCCAATCCACAAGCTGGGCAATACAATACCTAACCATTGATATTGAAGGAGCTAACGAGCCAGGGGTGATGATAATCCCTACGAACCCCAAAACCATTGGTTAGATACCCTAAACCCTAAACCCTAAAGTACCTATATAGGGACCCCTTTAAGGCCTAAGTATCTACTATAAAGGTACATGGAGCCTTTGGGTAAGCTGACAAGCGGATGCAAAGACGAAGAAACGCCTCAGGGAGTCCGAGGAGCACCTGAGTTGACAGCTAATCCGTTGCGAAGATATTACCCTAAGGGTCCATGTACTCATATAGCTAAGGATCCTTTAAGGGTGCCATAAGGGATCCTTTAAGGGATCTATAAGGGTTCGATAAGGGTTTAGGGTATAAGGGTCCATGTACTCATATAGTATACCTGGACCCTAAGGAACCTACCTTTTTAGGGTTCCCTAATATGATTTCTTTATATAAGTCTTTAAAAAGGTAGGTTATTTGGGGTTAAGGTAAGGGTCCATGTACTCATATAGTATATACATTGGCCTTAATGTGGTCCCTATATAGGTACTTTGGGGCTCATGTATCTCTATATGGGTACATGGACCCTTAGGGTTACAGGCTTCTTATCAAGAGTTTTAACTTAAGTTACCATAATAAAGCAAACCATAATTTGCTATATATCCCTATGATGGGAGCTAGAAAATTCCTTGACAAGAACCAAGGATATTAACATAATCTCACACATGTAAGCCCTGCACCGCAGCCTAGACCGGAGATGGGGGACCCAAATGTTGATCATGCCCTCAACCCTTTAAACCCTAAATCCCCAAACCCTAAGCCCCATAAACCCTAATCCTAAACCCTAATCCCTATTGTTCCTTTTTTGAGGAACCTTTATAGGAACGTGTATAGATCCCTTTATAGTTAATAGGAGCCTTGAACCCTCAACCCTCAGGTTGATCATGCCCATAGCCTACACGCTGCGGCTCACTGATGCCCATCACAACCTGACGGCCCTAGCGCAGCAGGCGGACCCAGAGGGTCCAAGGACCCAAATAGTAGGGTTTAGATCCCAAAATCCATACTTTGAATGGTTTTGGGACCTTAAAACCCTACTATTTGGGTACTTGGACCCTTAGGGGGAGCGGGGAAAAGGGTTCAGGGCTGATGGTTGAAGGTTCAAAACAGGGGCTTTAATAATTACCAGGATTATTTTGGGGGTTCCTTGTTATAAGTAGAGTATAAAGATTCATGCCTGATGGTTTAAGGTTTATAGACGATGCTACATGGCAGTTTAGGTTTATGGTTTAGGGCTTAACTTAGGGTTTAGGGCTTACCTCAATAATGGGTCCCACATACCTACATACCCAAAGGGTCCAAAGTACCTATATAACAGAATGCAGGGTTTCTACATTAGGAATTACCATTACGATTTGAGGAAGTACCCCCATAAGAATACCTAGGACCCTTTGGGCATGGAAACAAGGTTCAGGGAAGTTTGGGAAATAATATAGGGGCCTAAATACTTACCAATACTATATTTTTGGGGGGTTGCTTATTATGACTACGGTAGAATGGGACCCAAAACCCTATTCTAATTATCAAGGCCCCTATGTTGGGCGATGCTACATGGAAGCAAGGTTCAGGGAAGCTTGGGATGTAGGATCCTAAGGCTCCATGTACCCATATAGTATATACTTAGGCCTTAAAGTACCTATAGGGACCCCTTTAAGGCCTAAGTATCTACTATAATGTTACCATGGACCCTTAATACCCTAAACCCTATAGAACCCTTATAGAACCCCTTTAATAAAACCCTTAAAGGAACCCTTAAAGGAGCCTTTGGGGGATCTTTGACCTGGGCCCGACCCGTGGAGTACGTCTGCTCTGTGCCTCTGAGCCTGCAGCGTTAAGGTTCGTAGTGAGCAGCTAGTCGGTGGCCTCAAAAGGTAGGATGACGGCAGGTGGGATATTCCCAAATAAGAGTCCTTACATGGGGGATCCTTAATCCTACCTACCTTCATCCCACCTTGTGAGGCCTCCGAGCTACCCAAAGGCCCCAAAGTAGTTCCTTTTTGGGGTTCGTATATAGAATCCTATAGGGAAATCCCAAAAAGGAACTACTTTGGGGCCTCTGGGTAACCCCAAGCACTAAGCTTTGGGACTTATAGGGTGTACTGGCCCATCGACCCGCGCAGTCTAAAAAACAAACCCCCTCGCCCCACGGAGCTTCAAGCTTAAAGCCCTAAGCCCTAAATCGCACAGCAGACAAGACTATGAACGAGAGTTTGGAGGTCGCTTGTTGCAGGTGCAACGGGCTGGACAGAAGAAGAAGAATCGGTGGTGTTTTCGATGTAGAAGAAGAGCAGAAGAAGCAGCAGCAGACGCTCTATAGCAGCAATCGTCGTCGGAGTCGTCGTAATACTAGCACTCGACTTATCTTGCCACCACTACGAGTGCCACTACTAGCACGTTCACGACTAGCACGAGTACTACCAGTAGTACTAGTAGATACTAGTAGGACTAGAAGTACTCCTCATACAGAGCCCTAAACCCTAAACCCAAAGCCCTATAAACCTAAACCCAAAGCCCTAAACCTGAAGCCCTAAACCCGAAGCCCTAAACCCTAAACCCCGTACCGAACCGGCCGCGGGTGCTTGTCAGGCCGGATTAACGCCTCCTCCGATGCCCGGAAGTGGTTTCGCCCTCAGGATCTGGGACAAATAAGGGCCTAGGTGAATAGATTGGAATACGGTTCTGCAAAAGGTCTCTGGGATATGATCGGGGTTTAGTATAAGAATTGCGGCCTTAGTGGTTAGAATAGGGCTTGGGATTAGATCTTATTGATTTGTACCATGATGAGATCAAGAAGGAACCCTCAGAAATGATGTTGGCAACTGTTGAGCCACTATTATTTGTTACAGCCCTAAACCCCAAATCCTAAACCTAGCCTCAGCGCTTTGTTTCCCAGCTGGAAGTGACAAGGAGGGTGGCTTGAGGGTATATGGTCGGCTTTAAGCCAGGGTTTAGGGTTTAGGGGTTTGCCGCTTAGGGTCCCCAGAGACTCCAATATCCCTTAATTACGGAATATAATTAAGGGATATTGGAGTCTCCGGGTCTAGAGGGTTTTGGGCTATATATTACATTATACTTGTAGTAAGGAGCCCCAAAACAGTATAGTTAATTGTTTCGGCCCCTATATTAGGGGAGGGTCTCGAGGTCTCAGCCTGAAGGCTAAGCTGAGAAAGCTGCCGCACCGAGGATTCAATCCTTACTCATCGGTGGTCCAAGCTGTGGATACCACGAGGCTCGCATGCAAGGATTCCTTAAGCGGTTCTAGAGGGATCTACGGGGGTTCAGGGCGTAAAGATCATGGGACTTAGTAAGGTACTTCTAGCCGTAGAGACTTGCTAACTAAGTCCTAATGTAGGAACCTGATTAAGAAACCCTGGGCCTATAACCCCAAAAAAATAGGATTCATATAAAGGAACCCTAATACAAGGCCCAAGGTTTCTTAAGCAGGTTCCTACATTATAAATAGTACCCTTATAAGATCCCTTATAGTAACCCTTATAGATCCCTTTAAACGAACCCTAGTAAACCTCCAAAGGACGCTTGGGAGTGTGCCGGCTTCGGGCTGAGACTGATGATTTGCTTACATAAGTCCTGAAAAAATCTAGGTGTCTTGGGGTCCAGGAGGGACTTAGGCCTTGTTGAAGGTAGACTGTAGACTCTAAAACTCTCGACATCTAACCCTACATGGAGGATCATGGGACGTAGTAACTAGGGTTATAACTAGGGTAACTACACTTACAAGAACTTACAACCCCAGTTTCCCATGAACCTCCAAGTAAATCCTACAGTCGCCTTTGTTCTGCACTTGCGAACTTTTGCCAGATTTGCACCCTCCGCGGAAGGATCTAGAAAGTAGATCGGGCCCTATGCTACTAAGGGTACTTTGCAGGAACCCCCATTGAGGGATTTACTCTTTGGATCCTCATCTAAGCCCTAAACCCTCAAACCCTATAGATCCCTTAAAGGGACCCTTAAACTCACCCTTATACTTGGAGGGGCAGGGGACTTAGTAAGTAGGTTATAAGTAGAGTTATAAGTACCCTAAATGGAGTTACCCCAATTATAACCCTACTTATAAACGACTTACTAAGTCCCCTGCCCCTCCAAGTAGACCCTAAACCCTAAACCCCATAGATCCCTTTAAGGAACCCTATAGATCCCTTTAAGGAACCCTATAGATCCCTTTAAGGAGCCCCTCCAAGTAGGAACCCCCATTAAGGGATCCTCCCGGGGGTCTGGCTTTGCACCCTCTGCGGAAGGAGTGCCAAGGCCCCAGAGTCCTGGAAGAGCCAGGTGGGCCACTGAGAACTTAGGGGTACTTAGGGTTTAGGGTTTAGGGTTTAGGGTCCAAGTACCCAAATAGTAGGGCTTCAAGGTCCAAAAACCATTCAGAGTATGGATTTTGGGACCTGAAACCCTACTATTTGGGTACTTGGACCCTCTGGGTTAGGGGTACTTAGACATAATGTATAATTTTTGGTTATTATAATCCCTAAGAAACAGCTAAAATTATGATTGTTGCTAGGGTTCTAAGTTCAGTATAGAGAAGTTGGGCAGAGGCGTTTTGTACAAACTCCTAAAAGCGAAACCCAAATATAGGGGTCTTACTAATTACCTATACTGCATACTATTTTGGGGTTCCTTATTATAAGTCTTGTATAATACACCCCTACATTATGCCCTTCAAGGTTTTCTTGGAGAGTTTCCCACAAGGTGCTCTTGTCATACCAACGTTCCAAGAGGGAGGGTCCCTATGCTGCAGACTGGTAACATTCCAAAGACCGGTGAACCCTGCAAGATAGATAGATAGACAGGTAGGCAGATAGATAGATAGATCGGTAGATAGATAGATAGGTAGGTATAGATAGATAGGGAGAGAGATAGACATAGAGAGATCGAATATAGCCCGGAAAAGGACCCTTCTACTTACTGCAACCCCCTTTGGTAGAGCTTGAGCCCGAACCCCCCAAAGGTTCAGACAGGTCTTAAACCGTAGGGGTTGCTTTTAAGGGTTTCTGTTAGGGTTCTGTAAGGGTATAAGGTCAAGTCACTTCACAGATCCTGAACGTGGGTCGTTGCCCTATCCCGCGAAGTCCTTACAGCAATACCTCCAAGATACATTCCTCAATTCAGGGATGTTGGAGTCTCTGGGTATCCTAAACCCTGAACCTTATAGATCCCGTATAGACTTATGGGCGGTTGTCAAAATTAGGGACCCTTTTTGGGTACTCTAAATATTAGGTGCCGTATTATAATAGGGACCCAAAAAATTGGGCCCTGATCTTGACACCCCCCCCCCGTATAGAATATAGCACCCTATTATAGATCCCTTATAGAACCCTTTCAGGATCCCTTTAAAGGAACCCCCTAAGGAACCTTCCGTATACACTTATAGATCCCTTCATCTCCTGGAGCCAAGAGCCGGCACAGGGACCAGGGATTCGGGCTTTGGGGTTTTAGGGTTTGGGGTTTAGGGTTTAGGCTTTAGGGCTTTAGGCTTTAGGCTTTAGGGTTTAGGGTTTTAGGATTTAGGATTTAGGGTTTTGGGCTTTGGGGTTTGGGGTTTTAGGGTTTGGGGTTTAGGGTTAGGGTGTGGGTTTGCTTCAGTCTCAGATGTGTGGACAGAGACGCCGACAGTGAGTCGTCATGTCATCATTGCAAGTTGTAGAGATGTCGTGCTACGGACGTCCAGCTCCAGCACTCGCGGCCCACGTGGCTGATTGCATGTGCTTTCTGCACATGCAATTGCTGGCGCTAGGCTTTTTGTTGATTGAGTTGGGCATGCGTACTCAAGCACATGTATCGTACTTAGTGCACCCGAGGCCAGCGGATATGAAACAGCAATCCGAAGATTTGGCCGATCACCTGGCAGCCACTGCGAAGCTTTGAGCCGTGTCCTAGTGCCGATACCTCTGGCTGCTGCTGTCCTAATTAGACACAGAAGGAGACGCTCTGGGCTTCAACTTGGCGCCCAGTCTTCCATCGCAGCGACACGGAGCCCAGCCACTCAGCTCCCTTGATGCCTGGAACTCCAAAGCACTGAACCTATGGCGTGAAACCCTTGCCGCAGAGAAAGCCTCAAATGAACCTCAGCAAGCCCAATACAACCTTTCTACACCCAAAGCTCTTACAGAACCCTAGCTAAACGTGAACCCCTAAAAGAACACCCCAAAAGCATCCTAAAGCCCGTAGTTATACCCTCGTAGAACCCTAAACTTGAATTCCCGAAAGGAACCTATTAGTTTAGTAGCTGAGTGAACACACTTTACACTTTTTGGCCATAATATTACTATAAAACGAAAAGTGTATTCTTTTTGGTGCTTATGAACTCAGAAACTAAATCGTTACTAATTACTTTTACCTAAAGCCCATATAGTAATTACCCTTACAGTAGCCCTTAAAGGAACCCTTTAAAGGAATAGAAAGGGCTTGGGGCAACCCGTAGACCGAGGTGGACTCTGTGAGGGATGAGGTGCGCAAGCGAGAACGCGAGCTCCAGGACCAGGTGGGCTGCTTCGAGTTTGGGGGTTTAGGGGTTTAGGAATTTAGGGTTTAGGGATTTAGGGGTTTAGGGATTTAGGGGTTTAGGGATTTAGGGCTTAAGGGTTTAGGGTTTCGGGATTCAGGGTTTTAGGGATTTAGGGCTTTGGGGTTTAGGGTTTCGGGATTCAGGGTTTAGGGATTTAGGGGTTTCGAGGTTTTGGGTTTACGGGTTTCGGGGTTTAGGGTATAGGGGCTCCATAGTAGTTCCTTTTTTGGAATTCATATGTAGAATCCTATAAGGGAATCCCAAAAAGGAACTATTATGGAGCCTATGGGTCGGGTAGAGGTGCAGGGGCTCAGGGGATCAAGCAGTTTTTGGGGATTGGGTTACTTTTTGACGGTTCCGACAGGATTTCCCCAAAAGTTGTAAGGATTGAAGAAGAGGCTCTACAAGGGGGTTTAGGGCGTTTTGGGGGGTTTTACGATTTAGGTTAACTGTAGGGCAAGTTTGGGGTTTAGGGCTTGGTGTTTTGGGTTTTGTGCTTCATGGCTTGAGGATGGTGCGGGTTTTTGCGCATAATATAGGGACCAATACTGCCAATACTCTAGAAGCTGCCCCCACCCTGTTATAGTGGTATAATAGGAATATAATAGGGCCCTAATATAATATTAGTATAATCCTTATAGTCACTATTACAGGGTGGGGGCAGCTTTTAACCAATACCATTCCGAGGGTTCCGCGTTTTCGTTCAGGTATAACCTGCCCCAAGATCATATTCGATTTTTTAAGGCCCCTACACCATAGAACCTTTATTGGTATTCCTTAGGAGGGGCCCCCCACCCTGTAATAGTAATATCATAGGAATATAATAGGTCCTAATATAATCCTTCTAGTCACTATTACAGGGTGGGGGCAGCTTCTAAGGTATTCCCTATAGAGCCCTTTCAAGGGCCTTTTAAAGGAGCCCTATTCCAATTGTTAAGGCCCCTCTAGCACGGTGCAGGTCGGCCTTGGATGTTTTAGATTTCCCAAATCTTCCAATGTCCCACTCTTCAAGAATCCCAGAGGGTCCATATACACTACTCTTATGGAATTAGGCCCGGAAAGACCATCCCCATTATGGTTTTGGAGACCTAATTCCATAATAGTAGTGTATGTGGACCTTCTTGGAACACTTACCTGCAATCAGGTTAGGTATAGGGTTGAGGGTTTAGGGTTTAGGGAATATTGCTTAATGCGGGGTTGTATATCAATGAAGGATACGTATGTTCCCTAGTTAAGGGATATGCCTCAAGTCAGAATAGGTATATTCCTTGATTAAGTGTAAAGGCTTTTGGAGCATCTGGGTTCTGGTTGCTCTGGCTGCGGTGCTTTAGGCGAGCAGCTATGGGTTCTGAAAACGAGAAACAGGATCTCTGCCAAAGGGTCCTAAATACCTATTTGGGGGATATTTGCCCAAACCATAAGATTAATTCCTCCTCTAGAAACCCGGCTCACTAGCATGTAGATACTTTCAACTTAGGACCCTCTGGGTCTCAATAGTCCCTATACCAGTATGCTGCAAAAAATCACACCCAAAGCTCCAACAACCTGTTCCAATCTTTACCCTAAGAAAGCGCCTTGAAGAGCTCCCTTCATGGGAACCCTGCTTGGAGGGGCAGGGACTTAGTAAGTCCCTGCTTGGAGGGGCAGGGACTTAGTAAGTCGTTTATAAGTAGGGTTATAATTGGGGTAACTCCATTTAGGGTACTTATAACTCTACTTATAACCTACTTACTAAGTCCCCTGCCCCTCCAAGTGGGGCCCTAAACCTTCAACCCTAAACTGTACCTTAACCCTGAATAACCTACGCCGATGCCGGGCCAGTCGAACCCAGAGCTGGCCTTCCAGTTGCACGTTGCGCTCTCACGCATCGCGACTTTGGAGTCGTCGGTGTGTCAGCTACAGCACCTGCAAGGGTTTGGTGGGCATCAGGCTGCCAACCACGAGACCAGACTAGTGTGGAGGAGCAGGTATACGACCATAGGCGTAGCCGCTCCCCGCTTCGTGCGCCGAGCCGGCTGCAGGGTCCAGCAGAGGCTCCTTGAGGCGCCTTAACTAGGATGCCCGGTAGTACCCTTCTTCCCTTTTTGTAGTCCTAGGTTCCTTATAAAGTTACCCAATACCCAAAAAAAAAGGCCTTTTTATTCTTAGGTTACTGGGTATCCTAGTTGAGGCTCCTAAAGGGATCATGGGCTTGCTGGGGGAGGGTTTGGGCTTTCGGGACTAAAGGTTGGGGATGTTACGATCGAGGGTCCAGGAGCATTACTTGGAGGGGCAGGGCACTTAGTAAGTAGGTTATAAGTAGAGTTACCCCTACCCAATTATAACCCTACTTATAAACGACTTACTAAGTCCCCTGCCCCTCCAAGTAGGGTAAGGTTTCTACATGAGGTATACGCCCGTAGCTCGACGACTCTGAAACATCACGGTGAGTTTGCCGGGTCATATACGTTGTATAGAGGCCTGGAATTTATTATTCCTTGGGACCTCTTAATATAACAAGAATTGGAGCGCAAATCGCCGTTCCAATTATGCAGGCTCCTTATTTCACTAGTTCACTGGCAAGACTATGAATATAGCAGTACTGGACTTTCGAGATTGATCTTCATGATTGGTGCTTGCTGTTCTCTTGCGCCTCTTGCGCATCAATGTCAACATCTGAGCGAGTACAAAATTTGTGAACTTATGAAAACAGCTCACATCGTAGTTGTAGTGGTTGTAGTAGTAGTCGTCGTCGGCAGTAGCAGTAGCAGTGCAATATACGCGAAAAAATAAAATGTGGAAGCGCCATAGACATTTCATGACCGGCCAAACAAAGCCTAATAATCCCATCAACAACACGCTAACCCTAATCTAAGACAGTTCTCAGAAATTTCGAACCTGAAACCTCTGTGAGCCCAGACCAGTTAAACCCTACACCTCAATCCTTTAAACAACCCTAAAGCCCTAACCCTTTAAACTCTGCTACTCTACTTGGAGGTAACTATACTTGTAAGTACTTGTAGCCCCAAGTAAGGTACTTAGTTGTATGTACTAAGTCTCATGAACCTCCACTTATAAAA
Source organism: Symbiodinium sp. CCMP2592 (assembly GCA_905221615.1). NCBI lineage: Eukaryota > Dinophyceae > Suessiales > Symbiodiniaceae > Symbiodinium > Symbiodinium sp. CCMP2592. The sequence goes on along the minus strand of CAJNDT010002190.1, from coordinate 423,721 downwards.
AACCAAAGGTCGCCCAAGCTCCAGCCGTCGAGCTCCGACCAAACGCGCTGGGGCTCCAAAGTATCTCCGAAGGAGACTTAAGCCCAGAGGGTCCAAGTCCCAAATAGTAGGGTTTTAGGTCCCAAAATCCATACTCTGAATGGTTTTTGGACCTTGAAACCTTACTATTTGGGTACTTGGACCCTCAGGGAAGGGGCACCGGTTCAGGAGCTTAGGTGTTTCACAGTGTCTTCGAGACGGTCCTGGTAGTTCTCTTGAGCGGTCCGACAAAGGCCTCTATGAACAGGAGTAGTACAAAGGCCTTATATATGGTTCTACAGGGTTTTGTAGAGCGGAACCCCTGAAAAGAAGCCCTTAAAGGGACCCGTATAGACTATAGCCTAGAGGGTTCCTGTAAGGGGCAAGCACAAGAGATTCCACTTTTCTCCGAAGAAGAATGGGCTCAGGGCCGGTGTTCGGGGTTTTGCGGGCCCATGGGGGTTTAGGGCGAGGTTTAGATAGGCCTGGCAGGATTTCCATTATGCGCAAGAAATAATCTTCTGGGGTTTTCTTACAACAACAGGTGCAACAAAGGCCTTAGACCTTTGGCACCTGTTGGCACTATGCACTATAGCCCAATCCTTTGTGTCTTCAACCTTACGTCCTTAACAAGTCTTAAACTCGACAATGAAGGATCTTTATTCTTGCATGGGATTTTAAAAGTACTCAACACAAACAGCCTTGTTCTGGCGTCCGAAATTTCAGTTAAATTACAGTTCGGATTTAGGGTCTGGGTTCGCTTCGGGACACTAAACCCTGAACCCGAAAGCACCCGAAGCCCTACAACGAAGCCTTAAGAATACAAGCAGTGCCTCCAGGGACCCGACACTTCAGGGTTAAGATTTTTTGTGCACACCGCAGGGTAGCCCGACAACGACCGCTGGAGAGCGCCGCATCTCTGAAACCCTAATGCCTCAAATCCCGAAGCCAGACAAATCCTGAGGCTAGAAGCCCCCAAGAACCCCAAATCAAACCCTACACCATCCAAAGTCCAGGATGAGCTCCAATAAAATCTAGAAGCACAGACGGAGAAGGGAGACTAGGCAAGCGGCAGCGCAAGTCAGAGACAAACAGGTCTATAGTCTATAGAATAGAACCGAAACAATCAAGCATGAGCCCAGCATAAACGAGGCACGAAGTCCCTTGACTCGAGAAGGGGCAAGACTTCGCCCGTGTCTTTTGTTGCCTTTTCGAAGTCCCTGGCCTTCACCTTTGCAGGGTCCGTGAGCCGTCCGCAAAGCTTCCTCACCTCCAATCTTACGCTTTGGTTGATCGCTTTCTCAACCGTGGAGTAGAATGTGAGCGGCTGAGTCTCGTTGAGGCAGCTGAACTTCCGGAAGGTGAATGCTGCGACCATCGTGGTGGCTTGACTCAGAAGGCGTTTGCTGTCGGAAACCTTCAGCTCGTGAAGCCTTCCACCAACACGGACACCGACCAGGATGGCTGCGCCCGCACCTTACAGGAATGCAATACTTCCAAGGCACGCAGCAGGCAGAAGCTACCGTATACAGTCTCTATCTCCAGAGCACGAGATCATGTTGCGGCTGGTCTTGGCTAGCCCAAGGATTGCAAGGCTTTTGGGCCCAAAGACCATACTGTATAAGGTTTTTGGGCTATTTTGAGCTTAGGGTTAGAGAACCCTAAACCCTAAACTCGGAAGCCATCCGAATGCCGAGATTCTGGCTCTCAGCGGGGCGCCGTTTGGAAGAGGCGGGGTTCGGGTTGCGCCCTGGGTCTGGGATGGTCTGAGGGTTTAGGGGTTTAGGGTTTGAAGTATGGGGGTTTAGGGCTTAGGGGTTTAGGGTCTAGGGTTTAAGAGTTTAGGGTTTGGGATTCAGGGCTCGTGATTGGACCTTATCTAGAGTTTAGGGCTTTCGGGCCTTTGGGGTTTTCAGGATCAGGCTAACTGTAGGGCAAGTTAGGGGTGTGTGGTTTAGGGATTACGGGCTTAGAGCTTGGAGCTTTAAGCCTTTGGCGTTCTGGGTGTTAGCCTGTTTTTAATTGGGTCAGGGCTTTATAAGGGTGTTGGCTTCAAGAGCTGTAGGGCTTCAGTGTCGAGGCATTCACTGTTCTTTGGCTCTCGACCACGCCGAGTTGCAATCTAGGTCTGGGGGCCTAAAGCGGCGTAACCCCTGAACCCTGGGGTCATGATTCTGGCTTTCCGAATCCGGGCCTAATGGTTTTGTTTTGGGACACTGAATCAGACTCTACTTGGTTGTAGAGTCGCTAACCTTTAACCTTTTTGGGGTACTGGAAGCCTTATAATACGGTCAACATTTAGTTCCCCTAAGTTGCTAAGGGTGGGTGGTGGGTATTGAATGGCTTTTCGAAGTCACAAAACTCCCTGGCCCTTTACCCGATTCCCAGTTTCAGAAACTGCGCGCTCTTCTCTAACCCCTTCTTCGTGTAGCTGGAGATCTGCAGAGCAGACTTCAAACAATCTGGCACCCAACCTGCGCAGGTCTAACATAGGAGTCTCAATAATTAGAATAGGTTTTGGGGGCCCATTATAATAAGGGATCCCCAGAATAGTATTGATAATTATTAAGGCCCCTAGAGTATCTCAGGTGTTTGGGTTTAGGATTGCACCCTCTTTTTTGGCTTTTACTTAATCGAGTCCCGGATCCTACCCACAGCCCCGCGCAGCACAAAACGACAGAAAGCCCTGAAGCCTAAACCTAAAAGCACGTAATATAGTGGCTTAAATAATTACCAAAACTATTTCGGGGGTTCCTTGTTATAATTATAGTCTAATGGGCCCCGAAACCCTATTCTACTTATTAAGGCGCCTTTAGTATTTGGCTGGTTTGACCCTGCCGCTGCATGGCCGGGCAGGTCATACGGGAGGCAGACAAGGAGGCGGAGGCAAGCATGTATGCGCACGTAGGGTTTAGGGGTTTAGGGTTTAGAGGTTCAGGGTTTTGGGTTTGGGGTTAATCAAGGGCTGAGTATGCAGTGTCGTTCTTTTTAACCATGCAATTATGGTTCCTGCTGGTACTGTCACAATCTGTGCCTGTGACCCTTGTTACTGACTGTTCCAGACTTGTGGGTATTGCTTGTAGTGGCGTGGCTTGAGTGGTTTTCGCAGAAGACCATCATGACCGTTTCTGATTGCGTCGAGGAGTGGCTTGCAGCTGCTTTTTGAAGTGGGAAGTACCACCTTAGATAAAGTGAGCAACAAGTCACAACAGTCAACATCAGCTCCCCTAGCACCAATTATGACCCCTTAGTTATAGGATATAACCCTTGCAACTGTCGGTTTCGGATCCCCAGGCACAGCCAAAAGCCCGAACCCTTCTGTGCGCTATAGCCCCGTGCCAGAGTTAGAGACTCCCAGGATAGCATCTTTGTTGACAATGACCCAAAGGGTCCTAGGTATTGTTATGCGGGATACTTCCCCAAATCATGATAGTATTTCCTAATATAGAAACCCGACATTCTTTCTTATAGGTGCTTTGGACCCCATGGGAATGTCCGTGAATGTGGAAGTCTCACTTCTCAGCGGAAGGACGGTTACTATAGAAGCAGGCCAGGCTGAACAAGTGGGACAATTGAAGCTTCGAGCGCAGGCAGCGCTTGGAGTCGGGAAAGGGCGGCTGCTGGACTTATCTGGGAGCGTTTTAGATCCATGTTCAACAGTCGAGGCTGCCAAGCTTCAGAATGGCGATTCACTGACCTTACATATATCCAGACTTCAAATTCAATCCACGGATGCTGCTTTTGCTGCCATTCTTGGAGATGCATCAGTCGTGACCTGGGGTCGCGCTGACTATGGGGGCGACAGCAGTGCTATGCAGCATCGCTTGAAGAACGTGCGGCAGATCCAAGCCTCTGTTCGTGCTTTTGCTGCTATTCTCGGCGATGGCTCTGTCGTGACCTGGGGTCACGCTTCAATGGGCGGTGACAGTAGTGCGGTGCAGGATCAGCTGAAGAATGTGGAGCAGATCCAAGCCTCTGAGCAAGCTTTTGCTGCCATTCGGAGCGATGGATCTGTCGTCACCTGGGGCCGAGTTGAGTTTGGTGGTGACAGTAGTGCAGTGCAGGACCAGCTGAGGAATGTGATGCAGATCCAAGCCACTGGTACCGCTTTTGCGGCCATTCTTGCTGACGGAACGGTCGTGAGCTGGGGTGATGCTGACGACGGTGGCAACAGTAGTGCTGTGCAGCATCAGCTGCAGAATGTGCTGCAGATCCCGGTCTCTCTTTGCAGTTGTGCTGCCATTCTTGGTGACGGCTCCGTCGTGACATGGGGTAATGCAGGAGACGCTGCGGACAGCAGTGCTGTGCAGCATCAGCTGAAGAACGTGCAGCAGATCCAAGGCAATTTCGATGCTTTTGCTGCCATTCTCGGCGATGGATCGGTCGTGACCTGGGGTCAGGCGAGAATGGGCGGTGACAGTGGTTCTGTGCAGGATCTGCTGAAAAATGTGCAGCAGATCCAAGCCTCTGAGGAAGCTTTTGCTGCTATTCTTGTTGATGGGTCTGTCGTGACCTGGGGCAATGCTTTCCGCGGCGGTGACAGCAGTTCTGTGCGGCATCAGCTGAAGAATGTTCAGCAGATCCAAGGCTCCGAGGATGCTTTTGCGATTGATCCGTCGTGACCTGGGGTGACGCCGACGGTGGTGGCGACAGTAGTGCTGTGCAGGATCAGCTGAAGAACGTGCTGGGGATCCAAGCCTCCAAGTCCGCTTTTGCTGCCATTCTTGGCGACGGATCGGTCGTGACCTGGGGTCGGACTGATTGTGGCGGCAACAGTACTTCCGTGCAGGACCAGCTGAAGAATGTGAAGCAGATCCAAGCTTCCGAGCGTGCATTTGCTGCCATTCTTGGCGATGGATCGATTGTGACCTGGGGAAATAAGGATCATGTTGGTGACATCAGTGCTGTGCGGGAACAGTTGCAGACTTGCGAACTCCCAGCCGAGAGAGCCGACAAAATGAAGCCTTCTGACGTTGAGCGAGCTTTCAATTAAATACACAGTAAGTACATTCAAGCAATGGGTTGTGTTCTCCTCGCATTTTTTGCCCGGGTCTTGATTCACAGTAAGGCCAAGGATCCTAAAGGCTTGAAGCTAGACCACGCTAGAACAAAGCACTCAAGCAGTCAAAATTATGCTGGCATAGTGTGCATCCTGAAGTGCAGGCGCTGAATTATTCTCAGCCATAGATGGTAGCAGACTACTACTACTACTACTACTACTACTACTACTACTACTACTACTACTACTACTACTACTACTACTACTACTACTACTACTAATTACTCCTACTACTACTACTACTACTACTACTACTACTACTACTACTACTACTACTACTACTACTACTACTACTACTACTACTGCTACTATTATTACTACTACTACTACTACTACTACTACTACTACTACTACTACTACTACTACTACTACTACTACTACTACTACCACCACCTTTCTCCGTTATGCAACCCAGACCTAGTAACAAGACTGATAGGAGCAGGCTAAGATATCATGTTATCCTCACTGCAAGCTCACTGCGGGATTAAGGTGGTTGAAGCTTTGGCTCAATCCCCAAATTTCAGAGGACTTCCCGCAAGGAATGCTAGAATTCCAGCTTCCATCTACATCTGGAGAGTCCAATATCCCTCAAGTCATTGATTGAATCCGGAAGGGGTCTGCGGTATGATCAGGAGTATATTGGTTACTTCTTGAAGTTTCTGGTCATATTCAAGTCTTGTGTACGTATCTCATCTTCTTGTCATTTGAGGGTTTCAGGGTGCTTTTATCGGATGTGAAGGCTCCAGGATTCGGTTCCTACCAGGCCTGGCCTCAAGCTGAGCTCCAAATCCACAAAATCCGAAACACTGAGCGGTATGGCCGAGAATTTGATATATCCGGCATTAGCCGTCAGTCAAACGCCGTAGACACACGACGATGTACAGGCCTAAGAATGTGAGATGCTGTGACGTGAGCCCTTAATCGCTTTAAGGTCTAAGAGTCTAAGGTTTCAGTTTTATTGTTCATGCAGTCTCAGCTGTTCAGGGGTTTGGGCTTGCGAGGTGTCTGTAGTCATTGGCCACACAAAAACACCGCATCTTTGCATTTGTTGTTTGGTTTCTATAAAGGCACTCAGCACTGCCACCGATTCTTTTGGAGTAGTTCAAGGGCCCCAGACCCCACTACGGGTTGGTCTGATCCGAGATTCTCTAAAGTGCTCGCACTGAAGCCAGGAACGTGCTGCTGACAACAACCTCCTGAAAGAGCAGGCAGAAGTTTGTGAAGCAGGTAAAATAAAAGCCCACATAGTTACCAATACCATTCCGTAGGGGGCTCCTCATTATAATAATGGTATGACATACCCCCGCCAATGTTGTTATTCAGGAACCTACATGGTGAGCATGCACTATTCTTATCATCTGTAAACTAAGCTTTTCAACCTTTGGGGTTCTCAGAAGGTAGTCGATTCGAAAATTTCATTTTTGTTCCCTTGGGTTTTGGGCCAGTGGGTACCGTTAAACCCCAAACCCTGAACCCTAAACCGTGAAAAAGCCCTGTAGTCCTCCGGCGGGCAACTCGAACGCCACGACTTTACAGCGCCTACGAAAGACCTCTCCAGAACTGGCTCAGAACCATGATTAGTGATCAGTGTTTAGGGATTAAGGTTCAGGGTTTAGGAGTTAGGGGATTAGGGGTCAGGGTTTAGGGTTATGAGGCTCTCGGGTTGTAGGCTTCCTCCTTGTCTAGGGTTTAGGATACAGGGGGTTGGGGGTTTAGGGGTTTGGGATTTAGGGTGTGTGGGTTCGTTTCAGCTTGTCTGACGGACATTTCCTAAGTTAAGGTACCTTAGCCTGCTTGTCTGGAAGGGGTCCTACAAACGTTAGCACAGACTTCATGGTTTCCCTGGCTACAAACATGCTGCTCTTCGGAGGATATGGTATAAGCTCAGCTTCTTTTGAACATATTAATTCTTGTGCTAGCGGCAGGTTTTCGGATCCCCAGGTAAGCCCCAAACCCTAAAACCCCAAACCCTGCAGATCGCTTGTAGGAACCCTTAAAGGAGCCCCTATAGATCTCCAGGTAAGGCACATACCGAACTTTTGGTGGATTTGGTAACGGCTTCTCTTGGCTCTGAGGCTCCCTGAACCTTCACGTAAAGGGTTTTGGGTATAGTGATTCATGAGCGGCCCTGGAAAACTTGGATCCCTACCATTTAGGGTTTGGGGCTCAGGGTTTAGGGTGATGGTAGCACAGGGCGGGGTGAGTTGACAAGCAGTCTCCATGAAGCCTTATAAACCGTAAGCCCTCGTCTAATTGCCAACCCCACGCCCTGCTAATATCCTAAAACCTCTTCCGACTGTGTTACATGACACGGCATTACTACGGAAGCCTTCTTCCTACCTTGTGACGACTATGCCTTTCGACAGACTGTAACTGGAACAGCGTTTAAGCCGATCGCGACCATGTGATGTGAGCATCTAGCAGACACCCATCGTGACCCTGAGAACAGTGTGGATTTACAAAACCTACAAGAATCCAACATGACCCTACAGCCACTTATACCTACGCAACCCGGACTGAACAAAATACAAAGGGTAATAGGAGGGACCCCTAATAAGGACCCCTAGGTATATACCCGACCCATAATATAGCCATTATATACCCATCAAAAAGCCCATTATGGGGTAGGGGTCCCCATTAAGGGTCCCTCCTTTTCCCCTTTGAAAAATACGCCAGCAACCCTCAACCCAAAACTCCAGACGCGAAGTCCCGAGCCAGATCCCTAAACCCTAAACTCTGCTTCCAAACCCAACAGATTACCCAAAGACCAAACCCTAAACCCTAAGCCCCAATCCCTAAGGGTCCTAGGTACTGCTATGGGGGATACTTGCCCAAATCAGAATAGCAATTCCGAAAATAGAAACCCTACATTCTACCATATAGGTACTTTGGACCCTTTGGGAAACCCTAAGCCCCAAACCCTAAACCCTAAAACCCTAAACCCCTAAACCCTTCAACTCTAAAACCCTAAACCCTTAAACTCTAAAACCCTAAAACACTAAAACAAAGCCGCGCCCTGCAGGTGGCATCCGTCAAGACAGCCATCTCGGGAACCAGTGCCGGGCTGAACCGCATTTACTGGATCTATAAGGGTTCCTTTAAAGGGATCTATAAGGGTTCCTTAAAAGGGTTCTATAAGGGTTCCTTTAAAGGGATCTCTATGGAACCGGGTTTGATAAGCAGGGGACTTAGTAAGTAGTTATTTTTATAGACTTAGAAGTATCATAACCCCAATTAGGATCCCTGTTAGGGTACTTATAAGTCTACTTATTACCTACTTACTAAGTCCCCCGACCCTCCAAGTAAGGGTTCCTTTAAAGGGATCCATAAGAAACCGGGTTTGATAAGCTTAGTCTAGAAGCCTAAACAAGCAATTTACAACACAGTCCTTAGGGTTCCTATAATTCTACCTATATGGTAAAACATACCCCAAAACACTATTCTAATCGTTAAGGCACCTAGGGGTTAGGGCTAGAAGCCTGAATAAGTAATTTCCAAAATCATCCGAAGAGCTCCTTATGATTAGTAGTAGGAGGAGGTAGACTTTAGACCCTGAAGCCGTTAGGCAACCTTATACGCCCGAGATACTCAGATCCTCTTCACTGACTCTTCACAAGGACCCTATAGAGGGTACTCTTACTTTCTGAAAACAAGGGTCCCAGTAATGGTACAGTAGATGCTTTGAGTGCCAAAATACCTACTATACTGCCTAGTAGTAGAGTAGGTAACCTTTAACCTTTCTTGGGTAGTATAGTCCCTATATAATCCTTATATAACCAAAAAAGTTAACCTTTAGTTGCTCAGGATACCCGACGAGTAGGTTGTAATTACGGTATACTTGGAGGTTCATGGTTAGTTACTTATAAGTGGGCTTAGAAGTAGGGTAATCCATAGTTATAACCAATATCAGGGGATTTATAACACTACTTATAACTACCTATGAACCTCCAAGTAACATACCCGCAAACACAGTTCTAATGATTAAGGCACCCACGTTAGGAGTTGTAGGGGTTAAGTGTTACTTTGAGGGTTTAGGGTTCAGGGTTTAGTGTAGAGGTCACGCTTTTTGGGGCGTCGGGGGTTTCCCTATTAAGGGTTCTAAGAAGGTTCCTTTCATGCTTCCTGGGTTCCTTTCACAGAGCTCCTGCAAGAGTTCCCCCAACGGGTTCAAAGGGCTTCCTTTAAGACTTCTACAAAGGGCCCTGTAAGGGTTACCACAACAGGGCTCCCTTTAAGGGACCGGTAAGAGTTTTTATCATAGTTCCCTTCAAAAGAACCTTAGACCCCGAGGCACTTTCGAGAGTGCGGACAAGAAGCGCTTGGCGCAGCTGCAGCGCGCCAAGGCGCACAAGGCGGCACCAGCACATCTCGGCCGGTGGGTCTGTTAGTGCTCGCATAGCGCCTTAGGGTTTACTAGGATGCCCAGTAGTACCCTTATCCCCTTTTGTAGTCCTAGGTTCCTTATAAAGTTACCCAATACCAAACAGAGAGGCCTTTTTATTCCTAGGTTACTGGGCATCCTAGTTTAGGTCTTAGTAAGAGGTTTTGTTTGTTTTTTTAATCTGTGTTTGTGTCCTTCGAGTTTGTCGTTGTTTACGGGATCAGAGGGCAGGGTAGTGTAGGAACCCGATCAAGAGACCCTGGCCCGAAAACCCCCAAAGTAATAGGAGGATTGATACAAGGAACCCTAACAACAGCCCAAGGTTTCTTAATCAGGTTCCTACATGACACCCAGAGAGCCAGCCCAATACCCCTTACTTCAGGAAAAGACCTTAAGTTACAAGGGGCTTCTTATTTATGATGTACAGTAGAAGCCAGAAAGTTGGAACATCATTATCCTGATGCCCTTAAGGTAAAGTATAGGGAATCCTAGCACTAGTGATCCTTAATCCATGTTGCAACTTTCTGGGATCCACTGTAAGATATATTCCTTAGTTTGGGTACTGCCCCCACTCAGTAACAGTTGGATAAGATTCATAATATAGATATCTTAGGACCTTAATAGTAGCCCTAGTATGGACTGCTACTGTATGGGGGCAGTACCCAATCCTTAGTTAAGGGTAAGATATACCTGTAGCCCCAAACCCTACAAAATAGCAGGTTATGATCCTTTAATTTGAGGGTCTGACCCTTAAAACCGTAGGTTTTGGGATCCCAAGGTATTCCTCAGTGAAGGGATATTGGGTTCTCTGGGCAGAGCCAAGCTGCCCCGAATGCCCTAGAATGCCCTAGAAGAGCCGGGTGTATTCATCAGCGGTCTACTATAGGGGGCCTAAATAAAGGGATCCTTAAGGGTTCCTTTAAGGGATCTAAGAAGGGATCTATAGGGTTTAGGATAGGGCTTAAATAATTACCAATACAATTTTGCGGGGTTCCTTATTAGAAGTAAAGTATAATGAGCCCCATTAGTAAGGCCCCTGTATTTGTGGCTTCGGTCTTGCTTGAATCATGCTCACGCATTGCAGAGCTCCATATAGTGGCAGCCGTAAGAACATCTTGTCAGCAAGCTCTTGTGTTCTTTTTAAAAAGGTGGGCTATACCGTACCAATAAACAGGTCATAAGCTGCTATTTTGTAGGCTTTGGGCTACTGCTGGTGGCGCCGCCATAAACATATGTGAGTTCAAGATCGAGTCCCTTAGCTACGTAGTGTTTGAGAGCTCTTTGCACTCTCGCCGAGAGCCATGGGAGTCGAGGAAGAGCGCTCGTGTCAGTGAGAACAACATGATGGCAGCTCCCTGCATCCTATTTCCAAACATGCCAGGAATGGGGTTTGGGGTTTAGGGTTTAGGGTTTAGGTTTTAGGGTTTAGGGTTTAGGGTTTAGAGGGGAATGAACCCAATGGCTTCAATGATGAGCCCGCCAAAACTTGTCACACTCCCGCCAATCATGCGACCCAGAGGTGCACTTGACGATGGGACTCCTATCCTCTCTACCGAGTTTTATTACCCTGCAAAAGTGCTTTACCGGGTCGCTTGTTTTGGCGATCATCAGACCTTTGAGGCTGCGTGCGTTCGGGGCAGATCCTTTCATGTTGTAACAGCAGAAGGTGATGGCTGCTGGAGGGGGTGAGTCAAGGCAGAGCGGCAACGAATCCTCCTCGTCGTCGGAAGAAGACCAAGAAGTGAAGAGGATTCGCACGGAAAACTCGTAATTTCGAGAGCTTTGAGCTCTAACTGTAGAACTTGTTGTGTGCAACACCCGCAATAAATCCCAGCTCTCCTCCAATAAAGACCCCGAATCGGGCTTAGGGCGCCTAGGCCAGGATACCAGCTTAGCTGATGCCCTACCCTAAACCCCAAACCGAAAATTGGCCTTCCACCCTAAACCTGAAACTGGCCCTACAATGGACTTAATTACAAGTACAGTGACCTTATTTAGGACCCTAGTCACTAAAAGCAGGTAAACCCGTAAGCTCCACAGTCCATGGCGTGCCAGGACAGACCCTACCCTAGCTCAGGGTTTTGGGTTCAGGGCTTACGGTTTAGCGTTGGGGGTTTTAAGGTTTTCGGGCCCCCCTGGACCCCAGAGTTCACTCAAAGGCATAAGCCCCCATGAGATGCCAGTAGAGACGCGCCCCCCCAAACCGCCTCCTTGTGGCTCCAGTTACCTTTTAGGCTCAGGGCTCTACTCTGCAAGCACGGGGTCATAACTCCCTATTTAGTAGAGTTGGAGATCGCAGGTAAACCCTAAACCTTAAACCCAAAACCCCCCAAACCCCTAAACCCTCAACCCCCCAAACTCAAAACCTCCAAACCCTAAAGCCCTAAACCCTAAGCCCCTAACCCCCAAACCCCTAAAACCCTAAACCCTAAACCCTAAGCCCATCAAACCCCCAAACCCCTAAAACCCTAAGCCCCTAAAACCATTAAACCATACTAAACCCTAAGCCCGAAGCCTCCTGCGATCTCTGTGGCGAGACGTGCATCTTGCGGATTGTCTGTCCGGACAAGTCGGTGTTGCAGGCCGCGATGTGGGGTTCGGGGGTTTAGGGGTTTAGGGTTTAGCGGTTTAGGGTTTAGGCTTTTGGGGTTTAGGGTTTAGGGGTTCAGGGGTTTAGGGTTTAAGGGGTTAGGCTTCAGGGGTTTAGCGGTTTGGGGTTTAGGGGTTTAGGCTTTAGGGCTTAGGGTTTAAGGTATAAGGTTTAGGGTTTAGGCTTTAGGGTTTAGGGTATAAGGTTTTGCTGCAAAATTGCGTAGCGGCAGTGTAACATGGAGTATAGATTTATTAGCGGTCTTGTTGCCTACGAATCGCAGCCATGGCCCGACTGTGGAGGATAACTCACCTAGCTGACGCCGTCCGAGGCGGCAAACCACCCAAACCTGTACCTTTTAGGGTTTCGGACCTAAACAACAACCACACAACTGCAGCCAAGCTTCTGCTCCCCAAAAAAGGGGCCGCAGGGGCAGGGGGGCCCGGGGGGGGGGGGGGGGCAAGGGCACAAGAAAGCAACGCCACCTGGCAAAGTTTCGGGTAGCAGTGACTTCAATAAGGGAACAGCACTCCCGGTACCACTGCCTGTGGACGGCATCGATGTCGAGGGGCTTAAGCGCCGCCCACCGGGTCTAGGCTTTAGGGTTTAGGGTATTGAGGCTTGAGGATGTACTGTAGGGATAACCCTGAAGATTTAGGGCTTTATAAGGGTTCCCTTAGCGGGATCTATAGGGGGTTTATGGGTATAGGGTTTAGGGTATAAGGCTTGGGGCTCGGAGGCTTTCGCAGTGAATTTGGGTTGCTGGTTTTTGTCGGTTTATGGTGTAGGAGTTTAGAGTTTAGGGGTTTAGGGTTGGGAGATTAGGAATGTGGCTTGATAGCTTTTTGTGGCTTCTGGATCAAATATAGAACGCTATGGGAAGCATACAACACCTCACAAATACAAAAGGCCACAACGAGACACGGCATGCGTGGTCTACATTGCCTGGTGTTGATAACGTATGTCACGAATTCCCGTACCTGGATGGGACAAAGACGATGGGTCATCGAAAAGCTGCCGGTGACTTTCTGTGTTTGCGCAGCCTAGAGTCAAGTCAGCAACATTCTAAAAATGTATCCTAAACCCTAACCCTGATGTTGAAGTCCTGCACGGCTTTGTTGCTGCATGCTCGCCTGACTGTGACACGCACCGCTTTCACTGTGCCAGAACCACGAACCCACTTCTGATCCGGCTGAAGTTTGCCCTGTGCCACGGTTTAGAAACCCAGCGCTCCACCCTAAAGTTGGGGTTCATCCCGGAAGCGTTCTTTTTCCTGCACAGGCAAGGCCTTAAGCTCCTCAGTCCCAGTCCGTACTTGGAGTTTCATGGAAAGGTTATGAAGTAGTACCTCAGAAGGGCGCAATAGGGGTTGTAAGTATTGAAAAGTGCTATGCTCCATAAAGAATCTAAGACGACACCAGACTAAACCCGTACACCCCGAACCCTCAAAACTCGACCTCTCAATCCCATGCACTCTTACCGGGGTCCTTGACCTTTTACGCTGTCTTGGTGCGACCCATGGATGCAGGTCCACTTCCGGGCTGCTGAAACTGGCAGCAAGGCCACCGGCGATCCACTAGTGGGGCGTAGTGAGTTTTTGTTTGCTTACAGGTATTACGGGTCCTGACGGTATGTTGAAGGTTAGTCCACTTCTATTTGATTTCGGGATGGGTCAAGCTGTACGATATTATTTCACACTGTCACTTAAGATTTGAGATTTCATTTCTTTCAGTAACAATATCTTAATATTTAGTCCTTTAAACTCTCAAAACGCATGTTTCCGATCTTTTGTGTTTAATTCGCTGAACATGGTTTCAATATATTGCAGTGACGTGTATCACCAGCAGGTTTCATGGTTCTGGAAGTGACACTTTCGGTTTCGCGCTTCGCAGATTCAAGACATAGAGGCCCTGAGCTTTAAGCCACAGAAAACCAGACCTCACAGGCCCTATACCGTAGTTTCCATCCAATTTTTCAATTTAATTTTTGTTCATATAAAACCCAAGTGAACATTGAACATATTATGTTTATTATGGTTCTAAGGGGGGGGTATAGTATAAGCCCCAAGTCCGAAGCCCTGCCTTAGCAACCACCCTTAGACCTCGTAGGGCCAAACCCCAACCCCCCAAACCCCAAGTATAGTATTCCCTTACGGGCCCTTAGTTAAAGTAACTCTAGTATATTATGCCTCATAAATTGCTAAGGGTGCCCTGAACCGTTTCGGGCTTTCGGTTTCAGGGCTGCAGAGTCTAGACTTTAGGAACACTTTTATTTTGCCATGGGCCCTGAATGACCTCAAGCAGAAACTCATCAACCTGTCAACAGGGGGTTTAGGGTGCATTATTGGGCCTTAATAATTAGAATAGGGTTTTTGGGCCCATTATACTATAAATAAAAGAAGAAACCCCCAACTCAAAACAGTTTTGGTATTTTTTAGAGATCCCTTATGGATCACTTACAGGAACCCTTAAGGATCCCTTTGACGGTATTATTAAGGCCCCTACATCATTTCCTAAACCCTGAACCCTAAACCCTGAACCCTAAACCCCAAAACCCTAAACCTTAAACCCTATATAAACCCTAAACCCTAAGCCATTTCAACTAATGGCGGCCTTTTTGGCTGTTCGTAGCGTTTGCCCTGCGAGCCCATGGCCGCTAATCAAGGAATTTATTGGGTATCACAATAGGGTTTAGGGTTTAGGGCTATGTATGAAGTTTTGTGTAATTTAAGGTGAATGCCTGCATCATGGGGGTATTGGCACTTGGGCTCTCGGGGTAGTTGGGGTGTCCAGTGGAGTATCCGACAACAGTGGTGGGAAATGTCGACATCAGTGCAGTCCTTCCTTGCGCCAAAGATCCGTAAACCATACCAAAAGCCTAAGCCCTAAGTATCTCCCGATCTTAAAACCTACATAAACGTAAAGACAAAGACCCTTTGATTGCCTCATGCCCGGCGACTCCAAAATCCCTTAGTTAAGGAATACAGCATGAATCATATTACGGATCCTACTATATTTTAAGGTCTATATATATATATATATATTTATTTATTTATTTATTTTAAAAATCCAATAACAAGGAACCTTTTAAGAACCCTTTGGCCTTAGGCCATACGTATATTATATATTCCTTAATTAAAGGATATTGGAGGCTCTGGGTGGCATGCCTTTTTTTCAAACCCTCTTCCAACTATTAACGTCCCAATTTTCAAGCCTCTTCCGGGTTACGGTTGGAACCTTTTTGCGGGATCAGTTACGGAATCCTTAAAGTACCCTAAACCCTAAACCCCGAAGCAAGCCTTAAAGGACCAAGGAACACAACGCCCTAAACCCCTCAACCCTAAACCCTGAGCCCTAAACCCCTAAACCCTAAACCCTAAACCCCTAAACCCTAAACCCCTAAACCCTAAACCCTAAACCTCTAAACCCTAAACCCCTAACCCCTAAACCCTAAACCATGGCAGGTCGTTGAGACTCTTCGGCCGCTCCTGGCGCCTTCGGTGCAGGGCTTGCCTTGGCCCGGAGACTCGGAGCGGGCCCTGTCCCAAAGGGTCCAAGTACCATTATAGTAGGCACTTAGTAGGTATGTTGGGCCCCAAAGTATATCCTATACTACTACTTGGACCCTTTGAGTGTGTGTGTGTGTGTGTTTCTTGATTTTAGGGTTTCGGGGTTTAGGGTTTAAAGCTTTTGGGTTTAGGGCTTGGTTGGTTTGGGGTTTTCGGTTCAGGGAATTTTTTTCCGGAATATTTGGGAGTTTTGGAGGTTCTCGAATGGTTTTTGATTAAGATGTTTAATCAGTCATGGTGTTGACAGCGTCTTTTGAAGCAAGGTTTATCCTGGCCCTAAGCTTTGCGAGGAAGTTATAGAGCCAGGGGCTTGATAGGTTTTTGCTGAAGGGTTCCAGGATGTTTGTGAGGGTTGTGCATGGACTTGTAAATCTTAAACCTTGAACCATAAACTTGCAACTGTGGCACCAGTGTTGCATCAGCTCAATATTGCTCTCAAGGCCGGGTTAGCGATGGTTGCACGAGATTTATGAAGATTTTCATAAGGTGTTAGATGGGGTTTATACGGGGCTTATGGGGCTGTATTCTGAGATTATATGGTGCCTTAGTGTTACTAGGTATATTGGTGCCTTACTGTATATAGTTACAGGTTTTTACAGAAACCTGGGGGCAGGAAACCACCATGTAGGTAAATGGGCTTCTATTGTTACCTTGCTCAACGAATATGACGTTCAAACCAAATGCCTCAGGCGGTTACCTGGCTTCACAAGGACCTGTTTTTGTTGTTTGCCTCTGTGATGTTTTATGCACTAACCCCGTCTGGATGGAGAGTTCCTCGGGGGTAGTGTGCACATCTGGAGTGGTGTGTCGAGATGCAGATATTTTGTCGACTTTGTGTAGGTGTGGTGATACCATTATTTAGTGGGAATGGTAGTGAGAGTCTCCTGGTCGCAAGCGGAAACCCTGCCCCAACCCCCCCCCCCCCCCCCCCGGAGCGGAAACAAAACTCTAGTGGGTTTCCCGGGCCCGAACAAAATTGTTCCAGTGGGTGTCCAGGGCCTGAAAAAAGCCCTGTCGCAGTCAGGGCATGAAAGCAGCCCATTCGGGGGTCGAACAGAACTTCGGCCCTTCACAAGTCGTGCAGTTTAGGGTTTAGGGTTTAGGGTAGCATAAATGCGAGAACAAACTCAAGACAGCTCGACAAAAGCATCAGACTGAATGTGCCGTTTTAGTTCTTGACACCTGCGACCGAGGCGTAAACCTTAAACCCTGAACTTTAACACCCCAAACCTCACTCATCGTGCAGCAGAAGCTCAAGGTACATCTACCGGTCGCCCCCTATGGAGCGTCTAGCCCCGAAGGTGGCCTTGATCCGTACAGGATACCCGAGGGTTTAGGTTGTAATGCTCAAGGGTGTTGTTAGGGCCATAGGGCTCTATCGTTTTTTTGGGTGTTTAGGGACCTAAGTTTAGGCTTAAACGAACCCCATACATTCGTCCCTATACATTCGTCAGCTCTAAGACTCGTAGTTCGCGTTTCGGGATCTTTGGTCTCGGGTTCGAGAACCCTGACCCCGCAACTCCAAATCCTGCATCTTAAGACCATCCCAGACCTTAGGCCCAATTCAACAGTTTTAAATGTTGTAAAATTACCTTCCGTTCAACTTCACACAACATTCTCTGGCAATTTGAAATCTTGAAATAAGCATAATCTGAGGGCCATCGGGTCTCAAGTTATAGGAGCTACTTAAACGATTGTGTAGGGTTTGGGAGCCTTGACAGCTGTAAGCGTAGACTATACTGCAATTATTTGTTGTATAGGGACTTTACAAGGGTTTCTACAATTGACTTGTTAGACCCCTGCAGTGGGGAAGGCAGTTTGGAGGGATTTCTTGTTAGGGTATCTACATTGCAGGACCGGGGCACGTAGCAAGGGCGTCATATGTAGCACGACTGCCTAGATTTGTTTTCTACTTCTAGTCCCGAATAGGGTATTATAGTACCTGCCAGTGAACCTTGCAGCAAGCCTAAACCCTAAACCACTGAACCCTAAAACTTCGAGCACTGGATACTTGCATGAAGCGCTTCGCTGTCTTGACATTGGGCTCTGTTTCGGGCGCTAGTTTGAGGTGCTTTAGGGTTGTGGGGGTTTTGGGGTTTGGGGGTTAAGAGTTTAGGAATGCAAGGCTTTGGTTTAGGATAGGTGCTGTTCTTGACTGTTCTTCGACGGGAGAGTCTGACCATACCTTTCTCGCATGGCTTCATACAGGACCCGTCATGGTTAAGGAAATGTTGTTTCACTGTTGTTCAGGATGATTGCTCGTGGTGACCACGTTTTTGTCATGACCTAGATGCATATATACACAGGTACAGATTGTTTATCTGTGGCATTTCTTATCTGTTTACGGTTTTCGTCAGCATCTACACGTTTACCGACTGCTGGTAATTTTGATGCGATTCAACTTGGCAGCTGACGGATATACCCTAAACCCTGAAGCCTAAGCCCCTAAACCCTAAGCCCTAAACCCTAAGCCCTAAACCCTAAACCCTAAACCCTAAGCCCTAAACCCTAAACCCTAAAGCCTAAGCCCCTAAACCCTAAGCCCTAAACCCTAAGCCCTAAGCCCTCCTAAACCCTAAGCCCTCCTAAACCCTAAACCGCTGAACCTACATTCCTCAGAGCAGCGGCTCTCGGAGAATACTCCGACACCTGGGGCTCAGGGTCCTGGCTTCGGTGTCTAGGGTGTCGCTGTGTTAAGTATACAAACTTGTTTAGAGTGTACTTAAAGGAAACCTTAAGGTAGAAGCCAGAAAGTTGGAATATCATTATCGTAACCCCTTTAAGGTAAATTATAGGGGATCCTACCATTAATCCATATTCCAACTTTCTGGAGTTCCCTTCAGACCCCTAACCCCCTTAAACTCTAAACAAGCCCGGACCCCTTAAACCCTGAACCATGAGCCCCTAACCATAAAGCAACCCTAACCCCCCCAAAACCCAAAACCCCTACACCCCTAAACCGTGCAGAAACCCTACTTGGAAGGGCAGGGGACTTAGTAAGTAGGGTTATAATTGGGGTAACTCCATATAGGGTACTTATAACTCTACTTATAAGCTACTTACTAAGTCCCCCTAAACCCCAAAGCCCTGAAAACTAAGCCCAAAACCGCCAGAGTTCACCGCCACTTGGTCATCTCGGGCCAGTCCGTCCCGAGATTGGTGGTTTTCCCAGCTGAGGGTCTGGAAAAGGCCATGGAGCTGGCGCCTGAAGAGATCGGCGGGAGGGTGGTGCTGCCTGCTTGCCTCGGCTCTGGAGGGGCCGATGCAGCCATCCAAGCGCTGGTGGCCCTCATGATGACCCTGGGCAGCAGTCGGCCGGTTGCGAAGTGGGGAGGTGGTGAATTGCACGGCAGTGTGACGCGTGAGGAGTCGATCCCCTTCGTGGCATCCTGGTGCTCCCTCTCTGGAGACTATCGTGAGATAGCGGTTGTATCACCGCTTTATTCAAACTCCACTGAGCTCTCTGGAACGTGCGTAGCCCGGAAGTCACCCTTACCTTAACCTACCAAAACCGACTTTTTTGTAGGGTCCCTATAAATTCGGGCTCATAATAAGAACCTACAAAAAAGCAGGGTTTGGTAGTTTTAGGTAGCACTTAGGGCTTTTGGTTTGGGTTGCCCTCCCAAACTGGCAGGTCACGCTTGCTGCTGCTGGCTTGGCACCCGGCGCCGTGATGCCAGACACTCGAGACCTAAGCTTAGGGTCATCTTTTTTTTGAAGGGCCCTCAAGTTGTTTAGAAACCTTGAAGGGGCTTAGGGTCTAGGGTTTCTTTAAAGGGCTGGTTTTTAGGGCTTAGAATTCCTTTGAATGGGCTACGGCTAAGGGTTTAGGTGTAGGATTCCCTTGCAGGGCTTCTTCGGATGGACTCAAATCTTGTGACCCATCCTTGAGGCGCGTATCTTGGTATCTTCCTGCAATCTGGCCCATCGTTCAGGCCTTTGTAACTGAGTGCATTCCTGCGGCGAATATCGGAGTTTCCGAAAAAAATCGGGGTACCTTATTTGGGGGTCCTTGTAATAAGGATCCTACTAGTTAGGGTACTATATTGGGGTCCCCTATTTTCGGAAACTCCCATATTCCTTGCTGACACAGCACAGTCTTGCAGCTGGATATGCCAGTGATGCACGGTTTAGGGTTTAGGGGTTTCTGGTTCAGGGTTCAGGCCGATTTCCTCCTTCAGGCATTTTGGTATCTTCGCGGAACAAGGTGGAGCGGCTCAAAGACAGCCGTCACGATTAGGACGGAGATTCCGGTTATCAAGGACCCAGAGAGCCCAATACCCCTTAATGAAGGAATATACCTTAAATTATAAGGGGCTTCATATTATGATTTAAGCTATATTCCTTAATTAAGGGATATTGGGTTCTCTGGGGAGTTGCAGCTGTGGAAAGTTCGGAGCAATGGGACCTCCCTCTGGCCAATGCGGCCTTGTTTCATGGCTTTGTCCATCAAGACCGAGAATTGGGAGTTTCCGAAAATTAGGGGTTAACTTATGTTGAGGTCCTCATACTAAGGATCCTACGATTTCGCGTACCATAGGGTCCCCTGTTTTCGGAAACTTCCAAATTTTACAGTCGGGGATGTTCTCTGCAAGAGTCCGTAGAGCCACCAGATCCCCGCACAAACAAACTGTAGGGTCGACCACCGTGATCCGAAACACGGTTGATGATATAAACCCTGCATTACCCATAATCAGGAATATACCATGATTCCCAAACCCCTCCAAAACCACAAAAACCAACGCAGACGCGCCCAAAGCCGAGGTATCTTGGCTTTGACGATGGCGCTGGCGCGAAACCACCGCCACCCTACCTTGCGCCAGGTTTCGGGTTAAGGGTTTAGGGTCTGCAGGGTCTCCTAAAGGCCTATAGAGGCATCTAGCAGGTTTAAGATGGGTCGGGACTTCTATAGTGAGCATAGGTAGCTTGTCCTCAGAGTCCACCTACCTACATTGTACTATACTACTGCTGATGGACAAAATCCTGCATTTCCCATGATCAGGAATTTTCCATAGTTCCCATAGTTTAGAGTAGTTTAGAGTTTTTAGGGTCATGCAGGATTTTGTCCATCAGCAGTATGGCATCTTTGCATGGGCCTGAAACGGCTCGTCTATAATACACTTTACGGTCAAGGCATGTCTACCGTGGGGCAATTTCCGAACAATGACTGCGGGATCTCCAAGCCTAAACTGAACCGTAGATCTACCTAGAGGCTCATGCCCTACCCCTTCTTTAGGATACCTAGTTTTATGGCTAGGATCTGTTATCTTAAAAAGCAGGCGCCCGAAAAAAGGGGGAGGGTATGAGCCTACAGGTAAGATTAAGACTGAAAGGGCATTCAACAAAAGCAGGGTTCCTCATCCTAGCACTCGGGTCCCTTACAGATGTAGGACAGCAGTATAGACAAGGCTGACCTGTGCCAGTGCCGGTTCCATCCGCAGTAGGGAAAACCCTTTTAAATCACTGGTGGCAATGGCAATGGGCAAAGTGGAGCAGCCCGTACTGATTGGAAATGCTTGATCGTTTGCCTCCTGGTTCGCTCAAGTCAGAAAAAGCCGTCTACCAAGCCTTGAAACCCCACCCTAAACCCTCATCCCGAACAAGAGCCCTGCAAGCATGTTCAACCCAATCCTTCAACGCAGAACTTAGGAGTCCCCACGGCCCTCCGTGTATATGGAGGTTGTCACGGGTCTTCCCGTGAATAACAACGCTTTCGTGCTGTTACAGCATGAATAGAGACTCCATCCTCCGTTTGATAGACCTCGATCCTGCAGTCTTACAGAAACCCCAAACCCTAAATCCCACCCAAACCCTGAACCCTAAACCCCCAACCCTAAACCCAAAACCCTAACCCTAAACCCTTCAGCTCTTCGGCTGAAACCTGAAAACCTAGTTCTCCAATACTCAGCCCTTAGGTTCTTTTAAGGGGTTTAGGAGTTTAGGGTTTAGGGTTTAGGATTATATAGTTCTATCTATTACTATAGTAATGTGAAAGTTGAACTTTGCATTTCTGAGGCTGTTTTATATCTGAGGCTCGTTGGGCAGCTAGTGAACAGACACGACCACTGTACGGCTGTTGGTTCTTTGCAGGAGAAATCCCTTTTCAGGGAGCTTCCCTCTTCCACTGGTCCATCATTCATTTGGGAGTTTCCAAAAACAGAGGGGGCCCTAATATGATACCCTAAATAGTAGGATCCTTATTCTAAGGACCCCGAAATAAGGTACCCCTAATGTTCGGAAACTCCCATTTGGACTGGCTGCACGTCGTTGACATTGTCACGGCTCTGGAATTCTTGGACAGTGTGCTGAAGTATGCATGCGTCTCCGCTGGCACAGGGCTGTCTTTGATTCCGTTACACATGACAGCTCACGTTCGATAATTCGCCCGGATATTTCAGCTGCAAGCATACATGTAGCACCGCAGACAGCAGCAAAGAACAGCAGACAGCACCGGGCACCCCTGCCGTTTTAGGCTGTGAGCACTGATCAGCACGAGGCCAGTAGTCATCACGTGGCAGGTGCCGCCGTTACCGAGAGATGCAGCAGCCTGCATGGGGCGATGATGAAATACTACGACTACTACGATGTGAATGAAGCAACAAGCAGATTGCAGTAGCTCAAGACCAGCATAAGGGGTCCTGACAAAGAAACCCTTTGCCAAGCCTAGCGCCAAGGCAGCTGAAAGCGTCCCTGTGTTGCTTCCTTGTCAGAGCCTTTTGGATCCAAGCAACGAAAGCGAAATGAACTTGCTGTTTGCGGCCGACGATTTCGATTCTTGCTACAAGCACCCAACCTGAACCCCAAAGCCTGAAACCCTAAACCCTTAAACCCCAATGCCTGAACTCCAAATCTTACACTTTCAACTCCACCCAGCAACCCTCTCAACCTTCTAATCCTAAACCTTAACTCCTAAACCGCGCAGATCTCGTTGAGCAGCTGGGGCCCTGCCGACCCGAGGAAGGGAGTCAGGGTTGATGGTTCTGGGCTTGCGGTTCCTTCGGGTGTGTAGCTGGGGATCCAAAAACCTGCCGTTTGGGGGGAACTATAAGGGGTCATAACCTAACATTTTTGTGGGGTTTGGGGTCACAGGTAATCGCCGACTACAACGGGCATGAAACGGACAAGCTTAGCAGTATGACTTTCAAAATATCAATGCCAGGTATCATGTTTTGCCGTTGAATGACTGTCGAATGTTCCCTTGCCATTTGGGTCGCAAGGATAAGACAGGTCCGCGGTCGCGACATATGTTTGCACGTGATGTTAGTTCGCTCTGTGCATAATACTTGCCAAACCAAAGAACATCACGGCAGGGACATCAGTCATGTCTGTAGTACATGAAAACATGTATGTTGAAGCCACACAGAAGCAGCCAATAAATGCCGAATAAACCCGACTTCTACTGTAAAATATCACATGAGCATATTTATCTCTGCATTTTTGGATGTACGCAGGCATGACATGTTCAGTTTTTTGTTGGTATTATATACACAGATATTTGTGTGCACCTACGGAGGACTGCTAGTATGAGCACTAACAAGACTACGAGCATGCACCGTTGACTCGATAATCGCGTGGTTCGTGGCAGCATGACGTTTATTCACTGTCAATCGCTCTGTGTTCAACAGTTGAAGGTGTTGCAAAACATCAAACGGGGTTCTGCAAAGCCCTCATGGAAGACCACAACTGCCAAGCATGCAGAGAGTTGAGCTCCGCATCCCTTGATTCTCAATCGCGAACATGTCTAAATTTTCAACCTGGCCCCGGTAGTCCTACAAGCGCCATCCAAGGCACATATGATGACTAGTTGAAGATGTCTAGCTGGTCTCAGCAGATATATTGTTAGATAGGTAGTTAGTCCCTAGTTAGACGGTTACATAGTTATATACTTAGATAGGACGGTAGCTAGACTGCTCGAAAGAGAGGTAGATGCATGGGTAAATGGATTGGGATGTATACATGTATATATATATATATATACAGATAAATACATACATACAGATACAAACAGAACTTAGAATAGATTGGTTGGTAGTTAGATATGCAGCTAGATAGGCGGATAGATGGATGCCTCGACAGGTAGATAGATGAATGGGTAGACTGATCGGTATATAGTAAGGCAGACAGACAGAAAGACAGAGTGTCAGGCAGATAGATAGGTAGATGCACATAGATTGTCAGCGAGATAGGCAGATCTATACGAGTCTATATTTGATTGCATGTATATGGACCATTGCAGCTGCATGTAGGAGACGGGCGTCACAGCACCGGCGAGTTTTACAGGCTCGCCATGAAGTCCATCGCAAAGTCAGGTTGTTTAAGGGTTCTCTAAAGGGGGTTCAAAGAGGGGTTTTATAGAGGTTCTTTACAAGGAATCTTTCATGTTACATGAAGGGTTCTTCAAGGGTTGTGTGCTTATACCCTGAGATGTAGGATCTTTTATAGGGTTTACTAGTACGATGGTTTCGGGTTTCACTAAACCGCAAAAAGCTACTACATTGTAGGATCTTGGAAACTCCGGTTTCACGAACAATCCTCGAGCTCCAATCCGGCTGCCAAGCTTGCCTGGGCTGTAAAAGTTTGCTGATGTCCTTACACACCTACACTTCCCCATAAGGGTAGGGCTTAAACTCTAAACCCTAAACCCTACTTGGAGGTTCATGGGACTTAGTGAGTACAGTTATAAGTACTCGAAGCCCTAAAGCCCTGAACCCTAAACCTTACACCCTAAACCCCAGGCCCTAAACCCTAACTTCAAACCCTAAACCCCAAACCCAAAACCCCAAAACCCTAAACCCGAAACCCCTAAACCCCTAAACTCTATACCTGTTGCGTTTTTAGGTGAGGCCATGGGTAACCCTGAACCCGAAAAGGTGCCCTCAAAACCATAAGCAACTATACCCATACCCAGCACCCTGAATCCCCTAACTGCCCTCTAGTATACCCTAGATACCCACCAGTAAGGCCCATAGGGGCTCTATTAGAGGGTGGCTGCTGGTACACCTAATTTCTTCTGTAAACCCTATACCTTAAACTAAGCCCAAGATAACCATACACCAAAAAACAACCCTAAACCCTTAACCCTAGAGTAACCCTAAACCCTATACCTCAAACCCTAAACCCCAAGCCCCAAACCGTTAAACCCTAAACCCCTAAACCCTGTACCTCTAGACCGTTTCAGGTGAGGCCCCTTGTACCCTAAACCCTTCAAGGAACCCTTAAACGACGGTTTCAGGTGAGGCGCCTTATACCCTAAACCCTCAAAGGAACCCTTAAAGAAACCCTGAAAGGAACCCTTAAAGCAACCCTTAAAGGAACCCTTAAAAGGAACCCTTAACAGGAACCGTGAGAGCAACCCTTAAAAGGAACCCTTAAAGGAACCCTTACAGGAACCCTAAACCCCTAAACCCCTAAACCCGCAGCCCCTAAACCCTTAAACCCCAAACTTTAAACCTCAAACCCTACACCCCAAACCCTAAACCCCTAAACCCTTGAACCCTACTGAACCCTATGTTTTCAGGTGAGGCCATGGGTTGGGGAGCCGGCCATCGGCTCGGCGCAGCGCCGGCGCCGTGACGCGCTCAGCGCGTTTCTGCAGGGTTTCCCACCCAAGCCCTTACGAAAGGTAAGGTTAGGGTCTACTAGCTGGGCTGCTTTTCAGTTCAGGTTCCAGCGTTTTAGGGTTTGGGGTTTCGGGTTTACTTGGAGGGGCAGGGGACTTGGTAAGTCGTTTATAAGTAGGGTTATAATTGGGGTAACTCCATTTAGGGTACTTATAACTCTACTTAGAACCTACTTACGCAGTCCCATGCCCCTGCAAGTAGGCTCTAAGGACTCATATGGCCTGAGGGTTTAGGGTTTAAGCGGCTTCGGGTGTAGGGTTTAGGGTTTCGGGTTTAGTCAGGGCCTTCAGGTGGCAATTTGGGAAACTTGTTCAATTATCGTTTGTGGTTCCCATAGAGGTACCTATTCATATTTTTTCAGAGCCCCGAAACTACAACCCAGATCTTTACAAATGTTTTAGGGGTTTCGGGTTTTAGCGTTTGGGGTTTAGGGTGTACCTTTAGTCCAAGCATTTTGCAGGTGTCTACGTTTTTGGTTCCTACGTCTGGTAAGTTGGTACATGCTCGTTTTTGAGTCCGGTTGAATCCTGGATGCCTTGTAAATTGCAGCCCTGCCTTGCCCTGCTCCTCCCCCTCCTACTTTCCTGCGACAAATACTAGGCGAGTAGCACGGGAGTCGCAGGGGAGTAGGAGGGGAGTAGCAGGGGAGTAGCAAGGGAGTAGCAGGGAGTAGCAACGGAGTAGCAGGGGAGTAGGAAGGGAGTAGCACAAGGGAGTGCAGGCGAGTAGCAGGGGAGTAGCAGGGGAGTAGCAAGGGAGTAGCAGGGGAGTAGCAGGGGAGTACCAAGGGAGTAGCAAGGGGAGTAAGAGGGAGTAGCAAGGGGAGTGACAGAGTAGCAAGGGAGTGGCAGGGGAGTAGCAGGGGAGTAGCAAAGGAGTAGCAGGGGAGTAGCAGGGGAGTAGCAAGGGAGTAGCAGGGAGTAGCAGGGGAGGAGCAAGGGAGCAGCAAAGAGTAGTTGGGGAGTAGCAGGGGAGTAGGAGGGGAGTAGCGGGGCAGTAGAAGGGGAGTAGCAGGGGAGTGGCGGGAAGGAGGGAGTAGCCGGGCCTCCCTCCCTCCTCCCCGACCCTTCCCTCCCTGCTTCTATCCGGGAACGGGGCGGTGCAAATGATGCTCATCATACTTGCGCAGTGATGCTTTACTCATCGCCTAAGAGCAATCACTGGTGAGGAGGAAGTAAGGCCTTATTTGCTCCTCCCGAGCCCAAGCAAGACTGCTTACACGATGACAGACCCAAAGTTTTAGGAACCTGAATAATCCCTTGATTTAGAGAAACTAGATACTTAAGCCTTGAAGGGGTTCCTATATAGGTAATTTAAGGCCTAGGCAAATAATATACTCCGATATCCCTTAATTAAGGAATGCCTAGGATTCCTTTAATGGATCAAGCAGGGTTCCTTTCATTAAGGGATCCTGCCAGGGATCTGCAAGGTTGATAGGGATCAGGGCTCCCAGAGACGATCCCTTGATCAAGAAATCAGGGTTTCCGGAAATAGGGGTACCTTATGAATAAGGATCCTACTATTTAGGGTACTATATTAGGGTCCCCTATTTTCGGAAACTCCCAAATATGCCCCTCAGAGTTCCTTCAATCCAAGAAGAAAAGGAGGGACCCTTAATGGGGACCCCTACCTTATAATGGGCTATATAATGGATATATAATAGCTATATTAAGGGTATATACCTAGGGATCCTTGTTAAGGGTCCCTCCTTTGACCCTTGGGTTAAAGGGTGCCTGAAAGGGATCTGTAAGGGCTCTATAAGGGAGTTCTAGAAGGAATATACCTTAAATCATGTTAGGGTTCCTCGTATAATTCAGGGCTATTCCTAAAATTCAGGGATATTGGAGTCCCTGGGTTCCATAACCCCCAAGGGTCCAAATACTTAATAGTCAAGAACTCTCCCGGAGACTAACCTACAGAACAATTGTCCTAAACCTCGAGTACCAGAAGACCCTGGAGGTAGTTGTGTTTTAATTTGAAACGCTGCGCGTCGTCCGCCTCGGCCCGGCTGTACGCGCATGCGGCGAGTGGCTACTATCTGCAGCAAGCTCTTGTAGGAAAAAAGTAACAGTTGGAATCGCACTTATAGTAAAAGTAATGTTCATAGCAACACGAAGCAGGATGATTGTGAGTAGTATTAGTAGTGGTAGTATCAGTACGAATTTGGTGTCGTCATTCCGAAACACTGGATACCAAGACTCTCGCAAGCGGCGGGATGCCTTAAGTATGGGCCGTTGAGGCTGTGGATTTCGTGGGCGTCTTGGATTAGGGAAGCATCACAGCCTTTTCAACCACGTTACTCCGCCTATCCCAACGAAAGGGCGTCTAAAACAAGCCTGAGACGCACATAAAGATGCTACATTGCAGTCCCGTGTCGTCGAAAACTCCAGAAAGCTCGCACCTGTCAGCGAGCGGAGGAGGGGCAGGAGGGGCGGGAGGGAAGGGGGAGTGGGCGGGAGGGGGGAGGGAGGGGGGGAGGGGGGGGGGGGCCGCTTCGGCCGGGGCCGAGGCGAATTTGTTTGCAATGGTCCACACTAAGATGTTACGGAGTTCTAGACCGTTTCTAGAATGCCTTTTCAAAACTAAACCCTAAACCCTTAACCCTAGAACTTAACACATGTCCTTGCGAAACCTGAGCCCCAATTCCGAAGAGCATAACTCTATGAGAACCCTACCACTGCAGTTGCACCTTCCAAACCCTAAACCTTACCTTAGTCCTGAATAACCTACCTTGAGGGTTCCTTATTATGATTTCCTTATATAAGTCCTTAAAAGGGTAGGTCCTTCAGGGTTAAGGTAAGCCTAAATCATAAAGAACCCTACAAATGCACTGTACAACAAGACACACTGAGGAAGGCAGCGGCTGCTCCATCCGAAGCGGCGCCAGCGGGCGAAAGCGCGGGGCTCGGGTGTTACCGGGTAGATATGGTTTAGGGATTAGGAGAGTTGTGCTGGTATTTGTTTTACGTGGATGACTCTAAAGGTCTGATTGAGGGTTTTGCACGCGTGTTAGTGTGTCGTTCCTCAGGGGGGTGGGGGGGGGGATCCGGGTTTTTTGGCTTTAGGGGTTTGGGATTCCGGATGGATTCTTGAATGGTTCCGTTGTTTGAACTGCCCATAGGCCGCAAAGTAGTTCCTTCTTGGGATTACCTTATAGAATTCTAAACATTAACCCCAAAAAGGAACTACCTTGGGGCAAAATGGGTAAGTAGAGTAGGTCATCATGCAAAGAAGGAACAATTCGCAGAACCCCCAAGAACAGCCCAGGGGCAGAAGCGGAGGGGGGGGGGGGGGGTTCTGAAACCCCTTTATTTCATGGCTTCTGTAAAGTACCCTTATAGCAGTATAGGGCCCCAAATTCGGGGATGTACTTTCTAGATCTTCCCGGGGGTTCTGGGTTAGGGCCTTCCTGCCCCTACCCTAAACCTGTAACCCGTAATCCCTGAGTCCCTATCCTAGCCCTAAACCAACCCTTGTCCTCAATCCCCGAGACGCCAAGATCCCTTAATTACAAGCCTTAATGGCGCGCGCGCCTAAAAAAGACTACCCTGAAGACAAAACCTACAGAGGAGCGGCCGAGGGAAGCGTACAAAAGTCTGGCAGGCGCAGCAAAATCGCACGTTTTGACCTTCCCCAGCGGTATTGTGGCAGAAGCAAAAACGGGACACGATTTCGTGTCCAGTTTTCTGGGCGCCCTAGGCGACCATCAGTGCTATCATCATCGATGTCAACATCGCTATCATCCTCACAGCCACCATCGATATCACCATCATCTTCATCATTCTCATCATCATCGTTATCATCATCGTCATCAATGTGTTGAGCAGTGGGCTTTTTGTGTGCTGGGAAAAGCCGGCCTGAATTTATTCTCCGGACCTGGGCTGCAAAGCTAGTCTTACGGCAGAAGGCGAAAACACTGGTGGGGCCGATGACTTTGAAGGTCGCGGCAAGCTTGTTGAGGTTTGTGGGTGGAAAAGGTATGGGGCAAAAGGTCTTTGCACAGTCACCTTTGCCAGATCGATAGGTCATCATCATTGCTACCACGTTTGTTATCATCATCGTCATCATCATCGCCATCGCCATCGATATTATCGTGACCATCGTAATTTTCATCATCATCATCGTTGTCTTCCTCGTCGTCAACATTTCGAGCGGTAGTTTTGTTTAGGCGCGCAAGCCTTAATTAAGGAATGTTCCTTAAACCATATTATAGGAATCCTACTATAAATTAAGGTATATTCCTCAATTCCCTTATACATCCCTTAAAGGAACGCTTTGAGGAACCCTTAGAGGTATATTCCCTTAATGGATATTGGAATCTTGGAGTCTCCGGGATCCATGAATGCTTCCTAGGATGCCCGGTAGTACCCTTATTCCCTTTTTGTGGTCCTAGGTTCCTTATAAAGTTGCCCAATACCAAAAAGAGAGGGCTTTTTATTCTTAGGTTACTGGGTAACCTAGTGAATGCTTCGCAAGGGGGACTTTGGGTCGGTTTCGGGCTTAGGGTTAGAAGGGGCCCCCACCCTGTAATAGTGGTACAATAGGAATATAATAGGGCCCTAATATAACCCTTGTAGTCACTATTACAGGGTGGGGGGGCAGCTTCTAAGGTTTAGGGTTTAAAGATTCGGCTTTTGGGCTTAGGATGCCTTTTCTTGGCAAAGCTCCCATGAGGCGCAGCGCCACCTGCAGATGTCAGTGCCCCAGCAAACCAGCCCCCGCCAAGTACCCTTTAATAGAGTCCTTATAATCGTGGGTAGTTTGGGTTTGGGGTCTAGGGCCCTTATTACTTACAATGGTGTGTATTTAGGATTTAGGGCTTAGGGCCCATATAATAGAGGCTAGTTGGGGGGTTCAGGGTTTCGGGTTGGACGGTCCAGCGTGTGTGTGCTTTAATGTGTTTTCGATTGCGCTTACTTTGTTTTCTTGCTACAGGGACTGAAGTCCAAAACCCAAACCATAAAGGGTCCTTGGCCATAAAATACGTCGTCCAATCATGAAAATCGAAGCGCAAAGCGCTACACGCTAAACCCTACTGCGCTAAACCCTATACCTCCTAAACCCTAAACCCTGAAGCCTAAAGCCTACCCAGAGGCCCCAAAGTAGTTCTTTTTTGGGATTACCCTATAGGGTTCTATGTACGAACCCCAAAAAGGAACTACTCTGGGGCCTTGGGTAGACCCTAACCGAAGGCTGGAGCACAGGTCGTAAGCCTCAAGCCCCACCTGTGGCCCCAAACCCTACAAAATAGTAGGTTATGACCCCTTAATTAGAGGGTCTGACCCTTAAAACGGTAGGTTTTTGGATCCACAGGCAAGCCAGTCAAGCTATCCATCTTTCGGTTTACCTGTAAACGTACCCGTAAAGGCGTCCATTCAAGGGTTGCTTTGTGAATGTGTGTACTTTAGGGTTTCACCTGTACCAAGCGAACCTGTGGCCGCTGTAGCCCGGCTGACCGCGGGTTGTACTCTACCGCAACGCGCTGCAATCTCCAGTCTAGGGGTTTAGAGTCCAGGATTTGCGTTTCACTCCAAGTGTGAAGTTGTCATTCTGATCTCGGAACAATGTCATGTCTAAGAAGCTGATGAAGGACATGATGATGACGACAAGGAGGAAGACTGTTCGTCTATACTACTCCCTAAGGCTCCATGTACCTACATAGTATATACTTAGGCCTTTAAGGGCTTCCTATACAGATACTTCAAGGCCTAAGTACATGCTACATAGGTACATGGACCCTTAGGGACCAGCATGGCTGAGCAGTTTTGGTTTCAGAGCCGGGCCTTTGAGTCTGGGGAAGCTGCCTGCATCAGGAGGTTTAGGGTTTAGGGTTTAAAGTTTAGGGTTTAGGGTTTAGGGCTGACTTCATTCAGTCATGGAGATCCTTAGGGGTGTAGGGGGAGGAGGGGGGGTAGGGGGCCTTAAGACCCATAATAAGGACTAATAAGGCCTATTGAAGGAAATACAGTCCCCTACACCCCTCGCCCCTACACCCCTAAGGATCCCTATGATTCAGGCCACCAAGAGCACATCTGAGCAGCGTAGCCCAGCCGAATAGTCGCGGCAACACTTTGCTGCTGTTGAGGGAATGGCCGCGATACAGGTTTTCCCATGCTGACGCACTGCCATAGAGCTTTTCGCCGCCTTCATGGTCACTCCCACCATCAAAGATAACATTGATGACAACATCATCATCACCACCATCGCCACTCCGGCTTGCATCCCTCGCGCGACCCACACCCTTCTCACGCCCCCACCACTGCCACCACTACTCCCACGGCAGGCGACATTACTCAATGCCGGCATCGCTACAATACCAGTCCTCAAGTCTTTAGCCTCATCATGCCTATCTTCATCGCCACCCCGCTAGTTCTGACTTTAGCAACGACCATCGTCTCGCCGACCTGCTCTAGAGACTCCAGGGGTCCGAGTGAGACACACACACAGATATCTGACGGTCTAGAAATAGAAATAGGGCCTCCTGCGACCCTTGACCAATTTTACCATAACATAACCCAAAGCGCTATGCCGACAATAACAACAAGAGGAGCAATCGCAGAAATACTAGTAGTAACGGTGACAGTGATAATGCATCGTAACAATAGACTAGTGCTGCATCCTGTGTATCGTTGCTCGTCGACATGAGCCCCCTTTCAGTATCCTTCTGAGACTACAACGGCGCAAGAGGTCACACTCAAGGTTGCCCTTATAAAGTGTGAGCATAAGTGTTGCCAGTAGCTCGTTCCACTTTCCTAGCAATTAGCGTCACCTGCCTGCTGGGTGCAGTCACTTGCCTATCGTCGGGTGAGGCTGTGAAGCGCGTGGACAGGGCGCGCTTCGAACTCACTCCAAAAGAATGCTCGGGACGGGGGGGGGGGGGGGGGGCTTGGGCTCGCATAACATACCTAGGTCCTTCAGCATACTCAGCATACTTGGGTGGGACAGCAAAAGGCTAAAGCCCTACCGAAAAGCTTTTGCAGCTTGTTGCCGCCGCCTCAAGCCTTAAGTCTCCACAAACTCTAAGACTCCAGTATCCCTGAGTTAAGGGATTTACTTTAAGTTATAGTAGGACCCGGATCCGCAACAGGACTTTGGAGTTTTGGGGAATCCCACTAAGATGATATAGTTCGCGTTTGTGGGCATCTTTGAACGTTTCCCTTTCCTTCTACGGACTAGAACGAGCACGTTCAGGCACGGCTTTCTCGTGCCCCTCATCTCATCCCTAAACCCCACCTTATCCCTCAACACTCACGATTTTAAGGCTTTACAGAAAATATCACGGTAAGGAACCCTCGAAATTTGGGTTTTCCCTGAAACCTGAAGTCCTCACTGCTCCAAAACACAGAGAAGATGAGAAGGACTTAAGAACTCGGCTCTCGACTAACCCAAACTTTCCAAAAATCGGTTAATCAAGGAAATACCTTAAATCATCTAAGTGGTCCTATTACATTTGAGGTAAATCCCTTAAACTGAGGAAGTCGGAAGGTCCTTGAATAAAGGGGCCGGGGTATGGCCGATCCTGTTACCAAGAACTCCGTGTTATACTGATAGAATGAGAGACCCAAAAACCGTGTTCCACCCAGAGGCCCCAAAGTAGTTCCTTTTTGACATTACCCTATAGGATTCTATATACGAACCCCATAAAGGAACTACTTTGGGGTCTTTGGGCAGTGAGAACGCCTTTACCCACATGGTCCACGTTCCCAAATAGCATACACTTTGGAAGCAAAGTACTTATATAGGGACTACTTCAAGGCCACAAAGTATGTACTATTTGGATGGACCGAGGCTGATGTATGCAGTACCCGTAGGGTCATACCCTGCCCTTGTGGCTAGGATCTGTTATGTAAGAAAGTAGGCGTTCTAAGAAAGGGGTAGGGTATGTATGACCCTAGGACGTATGTGCGATATTTCACATGCGGACCCGCGAGCCCTTCACGGAACCTCCATGGGAGCTGTTACAGCAGTTTCCGAAAACAGGGGACCCTAATCTAGTACCCTAAATGGTAGGATCCTTACTTATAAGGACCCCAAGATAAGGTACCCCTCATTTTCGGAAACTCGAAAACCTTACAGGGCCCTTTTTGCAGGGACCCTGGTAGCACTCTCATAGGAATCCTAAGCCCTTATAGATCCCCTACAGAAACCCTCCTTTCAGCAACCCTTGAAAGAACGTAGCAACCCTTGACCCTGAGGCTCCATGTACCCACATAGCATATACTTAGGCCTTAAAGTACCTATACAGGGACCCCTTGAAGGCTTAAGTATCTACTATAAATCTACATGGAGCCTTAAACCCTAAACCCTAAACCCTTATGATACCCTCGATAGAACCCTTAAATTAAAGGAACCCTTAAAGGAACCCCATTATGGGTACATGGAGCCATTGGGCGAAAAAACTCCCAGAAGGAACCTTTCGGGACTCCGAGGCTCCATGTGCCTTTTAGTCCAGAGTTGGGCCGTAAAGTACCTGAATAAGAACCCCTTTAAGGCCGACCCTAAACCCGAACCCTAAACCCTAAACTCGAACCCCTAACACCCTAAACCGTAAACCCTAAACTCTAAAACCCTAAACCTAAAACCCTAAACCCTAAACCCTACACTCTAAAACCCTAAAACCCTAAACTCCAAACCCTAAACTCTGAACGTGATGAAGCCTAAACGCTTCAGGACTTTCGGGGTTAGGCTTCTAGGGTGTAGGCAGGTCGCTGCTTTTAGCCATGGGCCCTCGGCCCATCCTCGAAGAGCATCTTCTCAATATGGGGGTTTCCGAATATAGGGGACCCTAATATAGTACCCTAAATAGTACGATCCTTATTATAGGGACCCCAAGATAAGGTACCCCTCATTTTCGGAAACTCCCATATCGAGCGGCTCAAGGCAGAATCCAGGGAGTAGTAGCCTTGGTTTCTTCCAGAGCCCTCTGGGGGCCACAGAGGCTTCCGGGATTGATTTGGTCCTGCCCTTTGGTGGAGGGCCTTCTAAGTAGCGGTTCCAGAGGTCGGTAAGAGGAGTTCGGATTTCCATGCTGTCTTGAGCGACCAAGTAAGTTTTAGCAGATCAGCATCG
Source organism: Symbiodinium sp. CCMP2592 (assembly GCA_905221615.1). NCBI lineage: Eukaryota > Dinophyceae > Suessiales > Symbiodiniaceae > Symbiodinium > Symbiodinium sp. CCMP2592. Next base: position 389,416 of record CAJNDT010002190.1, on the reverse strand, counting down.
AAACCCAAACCCTAAACCCCAAACCTTAAACCATAAGACCCCAGCCCTGAATCCTTACAGACCACCAAGAAGTTTTGGGGGTATTGGTCGGAGCCGCAGAGTTCCATATATGCGGGAGTGATGGGCATGATGGTGTTTGAGGGGAGGCCTTCCTGCTCACCGCTGCTTGTATTTAATGCCGCGGCCTACGGCATCCTGATCAGCAGCTCGGCTTATGGCTCAGCCATGGAGTTTTATTAGGGTTTTAGTGTTCAGGTTTGGAGTAATTATCCTAAACCCTAAGCCAAAAAGCCCCAGACCCTAAGCCCCAAACGCCAAACCCTAAACTCCAAACCCCAAATCCTAAACCCTAGACCCTTAAATTAAGGTTCAGGTTCGGAGGTCAGGGTTCCGGAGTTCAGGGTGTGTGGTCTTGCGCAACATGGGAGTTTCCGAAAATAGGGGTACCTTATTTAGGGGTCCTTATATTATAAGGATAATACTTTTTGGGGTACTATATTAGGGTCCCCTATTTTCGGAAACTCGCACATGGCATCGGAGGCTTAGTGACGGTCATCCGCCTAGGATGCAGGGTTTTCGGTTTGATGCTGCAAGGCTTATATTATACACAGTCGGCTACGCCGTACGTGTGGTTTTGGATGTCGAAGTTGTTTAGGGTTTTAGGTTCTACAGTTCAGGTCTAGTTAGGGTTTAGATTGTTGTTTTGGCTGGTGTTGATGGGTTAGCGTTAGGGTTTGAGTACCTGTAGCTGTGGTTATGTAACTGTATGGATGCGAACAGTCATATACAAAGTATGAAACCAGTTATACCCCTACAAGGTGTTGCACGAAGTCTATTTACAAATAACAATTAGCGATGGGTTAGTGTGTCGGTTTGGGTACGAAGCCAATTATAGCCCTACAATGTGTTGCACGAAGTCTACTTACAAATAGCCATGAACAATGTGTAGGAGTAAACCCATGCAGCAAATTCCGATTGAGCCGCAAGGAAAAATTGGCATCACGCCTGGCTTCAATACTCTGGGAAGGAGGTGCCAGAAGCCTGGCTCCAGCTCGACCTATAGCAGCGTTTGAGGCCGGGGCCGTTCCATGAGAAGCTCAGTTTGGCCGAACTACCTTCGTTAATGTTAAGGGTTTAGCTACAAACCCAAACCCCTAAACCCTAAACCCTATAAACCCAAGCCCCTAAGCCCTGAACCCTATATGTGTTCGGGTTTGAGTTCAGGACCTCACGAGCAAGCCCTACAACCCCAAACACTGTGAATCCACGGCGGTTTAGGGTTTAGAGTTTAGGGTTTAGGGACGGTCCTCCGCTGCTTCGGTTATGTGGCCTCCTAGACAGGGGGTTTAGGGTTTAGCGCCCCTTGAAACCATTAAAATCCCTGAGCCCCCCAACCCTACACCCCTAAAATCATGAACCTGATCCCTGTGAAGCTTTTTCGCAACTGCTGGTTGCAAGATCGAGCCCTCAAAAAATTGCAACAAATCTTAGGTCTAGGGGCTATAGGGTTTGGGTTTAGGGTTTCGGGCAAGTTTAAGGCACTGTGGGCGGGAAGAAATGTGCCCCACCATACCGAGAAAGCCTGGGTTCTTGACGAGGATTTCAGTCTAAGGTCAAACCATGTTACCCTAGTAGAGTAGGTAACCTTTAACCTTTTTTGGGTAGTGTAGGGCCTATAAAGCCCCCATAGAACCACAAAGGTTAGCGCTTAAGTCCCCATGATACCCGACAAGTAGGTTCTGCTAACTTAATGAATTAGCCATACCTGGGCCCCAAAAGTATGTAGAACAACAGCCGTTTATAGGTTTTGGGCCGTGATTTAGGGGAGTCTAGGTAATTGAATTAAACTCCTGAACCCAAAACCCGAAAGTAGCTTGTATGGTAACCCTTATAGAACCCTTACTTCTTCAAGAGCTCCGAACCAGAGACTCCAATATCCCTTAACTAAGGAGCATTCCTCAAATCATATCAGGAATCCTACTACTTAGAGGTTCATGGGACTTAGTAAGTAGGGTTTTAACTAAGGTAACTACACTTATATGTACTTATAATCCCAATTAGGATACTTGTAACTGTACTTACTAAGTCCCATGAACCTCCAAGTACATTTTAATTAAGGGGCGATCCTCAAAGCATATCAGGGATCCTACTATAATGTAAGGTATACTCCATAATTCCCTTATAGAACCCTTATGGATCCCTTGCAGCACCCCTTTAGGGAACCCTTTTGGGTGTATATTCCGAAACTTCAGGGGTGTTGGAGTCTCCCCGTCGGCGGTTTAGGGTTTCGAGTTGCTTTGTGCTTAGGAGCTTCTTGGGGGTTTGAGGAGCTTACAGGGTGCAGTGGTTTAGGGTTCAGGGTTTAGGGGTTTAGGGTTCAGGGTTTGCAGGTTTAGGGTTCAGGGTTTAGGGTTCAGGGTTAAGGGTTCAGGGTTTACAGGTTTAGGGTTCTAGGGATAGTGGGTGGTTTAGTTTAGGATTTGGGGTTTAGGATTCAGGGTTTAGGGATTTAGGGTCCAGAGACTTCGGAGTCTAGACCGCTTCACAGCTTCGATGTGCGTGTAAACCGAAATACGGTTGATGATATAAATCCTGCAACACCTTAAGGACCCTAAACTATGGGAATTATGGTATATTCCTTATTATGGGTAATGCCGGATTTAGATCATCAACCGTACCGGTCAAAGTTCATTTCCGTTAAGTAACCTGCACAGTTCACCTTCCATCCCAAGATGTGCACGTCTGGAAAATCGAGCGTCTTGTGTGAAAAACTTCTAAACCCTAAACTCTAAACCCTAAACCTTTAAACCCTAAACTCTAAACCAAACTCTAAGCCCAAAGCCCTAAACCCTGAACCGACTTTAAACGGGAGACCCTCGCAGGTGGTCCTCACAGCGTTTGCCACTGCGAGGGATAGGGCTGATCCCTTCAATCAGGCCTGCTTGTTCAGGAATTGTTTTTCTATTTACCTTGACCTCGGAAGGATAATCTTAATGGCTAAAGCCCTAAACCCTATCAACCCTAAAACCTCTGAAGGATAATCTGAATGACTAAACCCCTAAACCCTATCCACCCCTAAAACCTCTGAAGGATAATCTTAAAGACTAACCCCCCTAAACTCTATCAACCCTAAAGCAGAAGGCTTTGGGCCTCGGCGGCTTTTAGTGCTCTGAGCTTGGCTGTTCTGGTTAGGGTCTGCTAGCTGGGCGTCTTTTCAGTTCGGGTTCCAGCGTTTTGGGGGTTTGGGGCCTACCTAGAGGCTCCTACCCTGCCCCGTTTTTAGGATACCAAGTGTTATGGTTAGGATCTGTTATCTTAAGAAGTAGGCGCCCCAAAAGGGGTAGGGTATGAGCCTACAGGTAGGGTTTAGGTTTCAGGTTCCAGCGACTTGGGGGGTTTATGACGACTTCTGCAGTCAAGGGGCACGCAAGCAATAGCCACCAGCCCTCCACCACTACCCAGAGGCCCCAAAGTAGTTCCTTTTTGAGATTATTACCCTATAGGATTCTATATACGAACCCCAAAAAGGAACTACTTTGGGGCTTTTGGGTAGCACCATCATCATCGCCGAGTGCCGCCACCAGTGACACCACCGACACCACCAACAAGAACAACAACGACTGCTGATTCTTCCTGGCCCGCTGCCCTAGCCAGCATTGAGTAACCCAAGCCTAATGCCTGAGTTTCAGGATTCAGGGTGTAGGGTGTAAAAGTCCATAAATAAACCGCAATGTTGCCCTATGCGCCTGCTCGCAGATTTTTCAACGGACAGGAGTGGGCAGCTGCCTCGGCAGTGCCATCTATCCGAGCACAGCTGAAGCGGTCAAGTGAAGGCGGGGGTAGTTTGCCCTTGACTGCGTAGGACAGATAACTCGGATCTCAAAATAGACGACAGGGTGTACGAGCAGCATGAGGGTAGGAGGTTTCAAACCTATTTATTACCTAATTCGGCCTTGGGTTGCGTTTGATTGGGGTTGCGGGATAGTTCTCAGTCCCCTGCAGACAGGGTTTGATCAACAAAGGCTCGTTGTTATTCCTCACTGGATGTTGAACGCAGAATCTACCATGTAGAGTAACATACTTACTGTAAAGAGCCGCTCAGGGTGTTGATTCCCTCATATGGGTAGTTCTCTAACTCAGGGTCCTTGTTAGGTTTTTTTGTTCTAAGGGTGCCGTACTATTTTGGGGGCCTAAAGCAGGGCCGGAGTTTAGAGACCTCCCCACACACACCCATATCCCGGGAATATTCCGTAATTGCGGGATGTTGGAGTCTCTGGGCACTGCAAGCTTGTTGTTGCTGCAATCCGCATTAAGGCTTCGTCGTGACCTGGGGTCGGGATGCTTTGGTGGAAGGAGCAGTGCTGCTGTACAGGATCAGCTGACTGTGCCAGATCCCAGCCTCCTATAGAGCTTCTGCTGCCGTCCCTTTTGCTGCCTTTTTGCTGGTTTGGTTGTGCTTGGTGTGATGCTGACGAAGATGCTGTTTGTCATGCTGTGCAGCATTAGCTAAAGATTGCTTGGTGATGAGCCGATCCGAAGCGATGCTCGGAGCGACGGTCAATGTAGTGGTGTCATGCCCTTGGTCATGTCGTGAGAGAAGTGCCGTGCCGATGAGACTTTGCAAGTATCCCTGCCGCTGTTTCGTATCCATTCTGGTCAGCGCAACCTGGTATTGCATAGAGTCGTGCAGGACCACGTGAATCTGCTACAGTGCCTTTGTCGATAGCACATAAAAGCTTGGATCAAATTCCTCAAATCTTCACACCTTGAACCCCAAAGACCTTGCACAACCAATGCCATTGAAGCCTTCTAGAACCCCAGCATACCGAACCCTGGAGACCCTGTGCTGTCTGAATCCTACAACCCGTTCACCTAATAAGGCCTAAGTATATACTATGTAGATACATGGAGCCTTGGGGTAAGGAATATACCCCAAAGGGTTCCTTAAAGGGATCTATAAGGGAATTTTAAGAAATACCTGGGGTTCCTTAAGGGATCCGCAAGGGTTCCTTTAAGGGTTCCTTCTGTCCTGTCAGCCTGTCAGGTTTGTATGGTTCACCTGGTTTCAGCCTCAAGCGCGAGTGCTGGGAAGGCCGGACGTGCACCCTCGGCTCCTAAACCGTGGGAACCCGTGTAAGGTTTTGATATGGATTGATTATATCCTAAACGGTACAAGTAGTAGCATAGGATATACTTTGGGGCCCAAAATACCTACTAAGTGCCTACTATAATGGTACTTGGACTCTTTGGGTATAGGTACAGAGACCCTGAGGGTAAATTGTCCCACCGAGCTTGTACTGGTCTAACTAGGAAAAGGAAGAGCCTAAACCCCTAAAGCCCTAAATCCTGAACCCTAAACCCTGATGCCCCAAGCCCTATATCCTGAACCCCCAAACCCTAAACCAGCTAGAAACCTGACCAGGTCAGAACTGCGGCAACTTGAGTCCGAGCAGACTGCGCCAGAGTCTATAGCCATGGCCCTGCAAAGACCCAAGGCAGCGGCAACGAGCTCAGATGTCCCCTCACCTTAACTAAAGGTTCTAGACGAGGGTTTAGGGCTCTATCCCTGCATAAGGAGCATTCCCTCACATATGGGTCCTGAACAAGCTTCGGAACCTACTGCGTGATCGGCGGCGCGTCGTCTTGCCCCAACGCTGCGCGGCCAAAAGCCAAAGCATCGGAGACGTCGAAGTTGCCAGGCCTCTGATGGAGCTGAGAAGCTTCGTCCCGAGTCCACGTGTCATGGCTGCCGCTTGCCAGGACGATTCCTGCTTGGGAGGCCGACGTCTTCCCAATGAAGCCCAGGTAGGAATGAGAGATCTTAGAAGGGAACAGGGCCATGCACCTGGCCTGGAAGCGCTTGCCCGGATGCCACCTGTCTTCGATGCTGCCAGGCAGGAAGTGCAGCCAGCCTGCTGACGGTTGACCTTCGTGTGCCGGCGTGTCGTGCACCTCGTGTCCTACGCTTGAAAGGTTTGTCGTGGTGGGCCCTTCGGCTTGAGCTTGAGCGATTGAACCCCGTCGTCAGCAGCCAGCCTAGACGGCTGCAGAGGCTCATGGCTCCTTGATCTTGTCACTTTGCCGTCCTCGTTGTGGCATCGCAAACTTCTGTTTATCAGCCCTTGCCTCTGTCTGCCTCGGATGCATCAAGTCCATTTTCAAGCATTCGACAGGCGAGCTGCATGCAGACAGCTGCTTCATCGACTTGCGCAGATCAGCAATAGCAGACGTTGAAGTTTCCAGACCCCTTCCCAGAGGCTTAAGCGCACCTGAACCTCCGCGATAATTGCACTTGGAAAACTTGTGTTTGTTTGTCGGGCATTCTCCTCGTGAAGCCCGATACTACTTGCGCACAGCACCTCCTTCTACACGCTCCTTCTTGATCCATTGTAGAGGAATGCATGGTGAGCCCTGTACGATGCTTTAGGCTTGCTACTTGCTGCTCCCCTGCGATGTCTCACGGCCCAGACGTCCGTCCCGGCAGCCTCAGAAGCAAAGACTCTGATGTTGAGCTTGGAGGGGGATTTCGAGGTTCTCTCCTTTTGGAGCACACTGCCCTAGGTTTCGATTCGAAGAAGCCTGGAAATCCTGTAGATCAGACCGCTCGTCTGGGATGAGCTGGTCGATGTTAGCAAGCAGCTGTCAAGGCAGGCCCCCTTCGGCCAGAAGGTGAAGATGGAAGTGAAGTCTCTTCGAGACCTCTTCTGAAGTTTTTGTGCGCACAACCGCCGGAGCGCGAAGACTTCAACTTCGTCCGGGTTTTTCGGGACAACTTCAGCTCAGCAGGTGAAGGAAGCGACCTTTTCAGTAGCGCCGAGAGCTCCTGCTCTCGGGCAGCCTGGCACTTGCATCTAGAGCCCCTAAGAAGTTAAAGCCGCACACTCTGCAAAAGGCCTCCTGATGCCGAGCTTTTCTACACCTCGCCGGCGTTCATACAGTTTCGGAGCATCCGCTTCCATGCGTAGTGTCCCTCCCTCGGCCTAAGTGTGCGGACGCGTGCGGAGGCAGTTGTAGAGTTTAAGGGTATGACCAGGGTTCGAGGGCATGAGAGTTTGGAGGCTTAGATAAGGGGCTCTGTATGGGAACCCTTTGTGCAGGAAACCATGCATGAACTTAATCAGTCACATCAGCTTGCGAGCTTGTGCTTCCTCACAGCAGCCTTTCACAATCCTTGCCGCAGGAAGGTTTGAAGCAGCACCCCGTGACATAGGCCCTTTGACGGCACATGTGCATTCTCGAGGTTCGAGGGCTGAATTGTCTCAGCTTCCAGCATGTTCCGGGGCAAGACAGCTCAGGCGTGAAGCAACTCGAAAAGGTCCGCTGGTGTATTTGGCAAACTCCATCCTCTCCAGTTTCGACGACTTTCAAGACGTTTGTGTGGGCAAAGTGTGAGGAAGGAGGAGCACAACAACCCACAGCCGGTGACTCAGAACAGCGCTGGTTCGGAGAGGACCGGTCTTAGTAGGTTCCTTGTGCACCGGCGCACTTGGCGGGCCTGGCTGCGATGCCTCGCAAACTGGGATGGATCTATGACGGGATTGGCGCGGCCTCTCCAGTGACCATTCTGTTTGCACGGAAGATCCAGTGCAGTAGCCTGTTGGCACAGGAGTATGGAGAGACGTGCAGAGTCGAGCATCCAGCTGAAAGCATATAAGCTGTCCGACAACATGCCGCAGCGATGCATGCACGATCTTCTGCCGATATCTGTCGAGGATGCCGTATTCGGGAATGGGAAGCAGCATGGATGGCGGGGCCGCCGTTTTGTCAGTCAGGATGTCTGTTGCCCGTCTCTGGAGGATGGTTTGGGCCCAAGACGCGGCTGAGGAGGCCGGGCGAGGACCAAATCTACCGTCCTCTGGATTTTCAAAGCAGGAGCTCCAGTTCAGATGGACCGGCCCCAAAAAGCAGCACCCGAAGGCAAAGAGGTCAGCACAAAATCGCCGAAGCCTGCTGAGAGGCATTCGTCAGGCCAATGCCGGGTGAGGTGCAAGGCTTGCCTGGGACACAGTGTTATGTTCTTGACGGGGGCAGATCTCGAGTCGTCCAGGCTGTGTACGAGAGAGCAAAATGTCTCTGCGGCATGAAGCCTTGCAATGTCTTCCGTCACCCTCTTCTCAGCAGCTGGGACGCAAGTCGCCATCCATGCCCGTGCCAATCGCGTGACGGCTACCTGCAATCCTATGACGGCTAAAAGCCCAGCAGAAACCTAACCCCCCAGCGCCAAGCAGTACGACTCAGCACGAGCCGTCCTAAACGCTAAACCCTAAACCCTGCTGCAGGGGCTTCGCCTTCTCCATGTTCGTGAAGGCCACATGCTGAAGCTTTCGGGTCTTGAGAGCTCCTTTCAGATTCAGAGGGGCTGAGGACTGACTCCATGCGGCTTCCACCACAAGAGAAAGGGCAAACCCCAAGGTGCGTCATCATTCTCATGGCAGAACCGGAACATACAACCCCAAACCCTAAAAACCCCAACCCTAAACCCCAAACCCTAGCAAGCAAGCCGCCAGATGTCAGTGCCTCAGGCGCTTTAGCGTGTTGAGTCTGTCCTGCTTGCACTTGGCACTTTCGATGGTTCTGGCACTCCCATGGACGTCCGTTGCTCTCTGCGACCCTCTTGTGTCAATTCTACAAATGTTCAGACCTAAAGCCAGAACCTCTGACCTCTCCACATCTCGCCGCTCCGGTCTCTCAGAGCCTGTGAGGCTGTGATAGGAGCCAAATGCTGCGCGCAAAGCGGCAGCAGAAGAGCCCTCCCAAAGAGTGTTCCGGGGTTCGGGCCAGGGCGCATGGCGTGTAACTGCGGGCCTCTTTCAGCCATCAACTAAGAACCTATTCATCGGCGCAGCAGCTTCCAGACTGCTGCTGCCAGCCACCAGTGCCTTGGCGTCACGGGAGGCTCTGACCGCGCCATGCTTGATACGCCCATCGGTCCTATACTACAGGGCGATGCCCATTGGTTTGACTTCTTGTGATGGCCCTTTCGTCACATGCAGGCCTTGACGCCGAACCGCATTAGCATCTCAGGTGCAAGGAGTCCTTTCTTTCAGCAGTGTTGTTGCCTCCAGTCATGTCTTCCGCACCCCACCTTCAAGTCTTCGAGCAGCAGAAACATCTTGGAGTGTCGGTGCATCGACATTTCCCTACAAGCTGCAGTTGGTGTCTATCCCACATCTTTCGCACCTCTGCGACGAGCCTACCGTGATGTAGCCGAGGATGATGCGATCACATTGCAAGAGCATTGTGGGTTTAGGTTTAGGGTTTGTGGGGTTTAGTGTGTCGACTCCTTCCTCCTGCGGCCTTTTTCCGATACCGATTTCTGAGCCCATGACCCGATGTGTAAGGCTTGCAAAACCACCTGAAGCCTCTCATGCTCCTTTGCGCATGCAAAGTCTTCCAGCCCAGTGTTTCGGATCAGCTCTACAGGGAGCCATGAGAGGTAGCAGTGATTCGCTGTTGGTCTCTACGAGCTGGGGCCAAGCACCAGCTCGCTTAGCCGAGTGCTGCCATGAGCGGGTTCCGTGTCGGATCATGCAACCTACATCACTGCGGCATCTGTGAAGCCAGGACAGCCGGGCCATGAAAGCTGCTACAGCCCTCTACTTCTACCTACCTTTCCATCTTCGCTCTTCGTGGGTAGCATAGGGGAGCATCCTCCCAGTCGTTTTAGTAATCCCAGGAAGTTGGAAAGCGGTTTCAGGACAATTAGTGCTGGGATTCCCTATACATGGCTCTTAAGGAGTCAGGCTGTTGGGTTTCCAGCTTTTGGGCCTCTACTGTACGATCCAGGCTGGTCGTCTCCTTATGGCGACGTGGACTTGGCAAGTCCGCTTGGCCTGCCCGGAGCGACAGACTTAGAGTGCAGCATCCAAAAGTGCTATTCTATTCTGACAGGAGCGGTATCCGTCCGCCCGAAATCCGAATAGAATAGCAGCTTGTGCCCAACATGCTATTCTATTCTGCTGCCGGCAGGCTTTTGTCATGGGTTCCTAGCCGCCCTAGCCCTGTAAGAGTAAGAGGGGGCGGCTCTCCAAGCCCGCGATGCTGAACATCCCACCGGGCCGGAAGAAGTCTCTCCTCATGCAGCTGCAGAATTTGGGTGCGCCATCCCCTCTGGAACGGAGCCCCATGGCAGGATTCGAAGAAGATTCAGCGTGCTCCTGGGGGTTTCGGCTCCTACTCTGCCAGTGTGAATTGAATTGGGAGTTTCCGAAAATAGGGGACCCGAATATAGTACCTGTAATAGTAGGATCCTTATTATAAGGACTCCAAAATAAGGTACCCCTATTCTTCTTGTTCAAATCTCCTCGCGGAAGCGAACCCACGTCCAGCTCCAGGCGTTCTCACTGGCACATGGGCCTTGGGATCCCCAAACCTACCGTTTTCAGGGCTCTATCCTCTACATAAGGGGTCATAACTTATACTATTTTGTAGGATTTGGGGCCACAAGAAATTCCTTCCCGTTTCAAACCCCTCGGCGCACTGGAGCCTATTCAATCAAGACTCGGAGTCTTCAATCCCTGTAGCACGTGGGAGTTCTTCCAATGGAAACACCAAGTTCCAAGACCCCAGAGTAATACTCGAAGCTTGCAGACATCAGCAAGATTGCAACCGGGGCGCGAAAGCAGAAGATTTTTCGCACGAACATGTGCAGCACCGCCGGCTGCTTGGCTGGATCTCTGACATCCCCTGACATCGCATCGCCCAGCGTGCAAACCCGCTTAGTTCGAACTGCCATGCATTCCGGGTTAGGACTGGGACTTGGATTTGATTCCTTTAGGGCTTTAGGGTGGCTTAGCATGATGCCATGTCAACACGGTAGAGGCGCGCCCGATTCTGTCCTTTTTGGCAAATCCCTTCGCTCCCTAAATCCTGGAGCCAGGGTTACCTTGGGCCATGCTCTGCGCACTCGAAGCTTCGTGCCGGAATCCTACGTATCAGATCTCGAGGATGTCTCGTTCGCGAAGGCTCAGGAGCCCTGAACTTTCAGCCTTGACTCCATGAGCTCCGTCAGAGGCGCCGTGACACTGCGCATTGCACGCCATGATGCTGAAGGACCTCGGAGTGTTTGTTCTCGCACTTGAGACGCATTGCTTCGAGTTTGAACTGTATGGTTGGTATGGTTGTCAACAATAGTTGCGTCTTTGAGCGCGAAATGGATCCAGCAGGCAAGCTTCGAAACCGAGCTGTGGTGGGGGTGAGCCAGCAAGCAGACTGCCCCCTTCTCCGCGAGACGCGGTTGAAAAGTTAGGTTTGCTGGCCTCCTGTGTCCAATGCCCAAACTTTACAATGCGCAGAGACGGAGAGTGGGACCCCATTAGATTTGGAGTTTTGTGCAAAGATTTCCCGTTCAAAAGTCCCAAGAGCTCGTCCCTGCCAGGGTTTTTTGCATAGCTCCGGTTGCGGTAGCTTCACTAGGGCCTCCAGGGAGCACCCTTCGTGCTACTAACGCTTGCTCGAGGGTCTCCAGGATCGATTCCGGAATGTAACTTGCATATTTGGCTCCTGTAAGGGCTTCTTACCACTAGGACAGCTTCATCATCCAGTAAAGCCACTGTTGTCCTGCATGTTGTGGCTTGTCTTTGTGCCCACTGTAGCATCGTCGAGTCTTGCTGGTTGTTGCACCACCGTGGCTGCCAGGGCTAAGAGGTGTAACTTTTCGGTGAAAAGTGTGGGCCTCCTGGTTGATTCAGCTGGCAGAACCAGCAAGCTAAGACGGAAGATCACCCCACAGGCTGTCCGACGATTCTGAGGCAATTCCTTGTGTGGAACAGAGCTGCTGGTGAAGGTCAGCGTTTGCGGAACCGGTGCCCACAAGCCCGGCACTGCTGGCATGGCTTTGGCACAAGTATCCACACAGTATCTGGAGCCCAGCAGACGAAGGCAGCCGGTGTTTCGATGTCCGGACATGGCCATTCATGCTGCCACTGTGCCTCTACGGGATCCTCGCTGCCATGCGCACATAATCAGCAAATGTGGGATATTGCCAAGGTGCGCTTGACTTGTCCGATTTCCTTGAGCTCCGGATCGGCTCGGCTCTCCGAATCTCCTTTTGGGGAGCAGGAGTCTTTTTCCCCAGGTGATTTCATAACTCTCATGGACAAGTGTCATCATCAAAGGCCCATGTCGTACCTTCTCCAGAGCCAGTTTCCGACGCCCTTTTGGTGGAGTGCGAATGACATGTCTCAGGTTCACCATGTGTCGTACCACAGGGTGTTGCACTGTGGTGCAGTGCTTCCCGGCAGCAGCCCCCGAAGCAGGTAAGCATCATCCTTGGCAGCAAAAAAAGGTTAGTCGAAGTTTCCAATCATGGTGTCTTCAATCTTGCGTCCTCAACAAATGCAAACCTGTGTCCAGGCACTTCAAGTTGCCTTTAATACTTGCCTAAGGTATCCGCGTCAGAAAGACGGCAGTGATACATAGGGTGAGCGATTCGGCACTGACGAAGTTGTAACTTCCACCCGATCCTGCTCCCTTCCAGCATTCGGGACGGGCCAAAACCGTCTCACAACATCGAAACCGCCAAGATCTCAGATGGGTATCTGGATGGGGCTGTGAATCATGGGCACGGGCTTCTTCCAGACGTGAGACAGTCAGGAATTCTGCGGACCAAGCTGCAAACGCAGCCTGTTCTTGAATGGTATCTGCAAGTCTCCAAGCTTCCCACCATCAAAGATGCCGAAGTCCAGCAGCCAAATCCTCCCGCACTTTCTGCCATGCAGTAGCCTTGCGCCAGCTTGTGCCTACACACAAGCCTGTGCATCTCGATCCTAGACCTCGCAGATGAAGCTTCCTGTGCCCTTGCTCTCGATTTGGTCCCCCGCGATGAACCTGCAAGATGTAGCCATCGTGCAGAGGCCGAAAGTTCTCTTCACGGCCCTCTGCCGGCTTCATTTCCAGCCTCCTGCATCGTTCCAGGGGGCATTCGCCTCGCCAAACTAGGCCCAAAGTAAGCAAACATCAGTTGAGATTCTTCTTGGTTTGCAGGTCGGTGGTTAAGCCGCAACGAACTGTTTGGGAAGCCAGTCTGTCCAAGCATGTCCTCCGACAGGCGACACATGGTGACACGTGTTTCTCAAGCGCACTCGCAAGCTTCGCAGCTTAAGGTATAGGTTTAGGGTTTTGAACAGCGCCGTAGCCCTGAATCACAATCCCGCTAGCAACGACAATTGCTTCTTTGCTGCAAGAGTGATCACCTTTCTGCCCTTGTACGGCGGCTGCAGCACCGAGCAAGATGATGTGTATCTGCAAACCAAGAAGAGCCCTGTGCCTTGTGTGGTGTGGGAGTTAAAGTTTAAACTCCCGAAACAATGGCCGTCCAATCACGTTCAGATGACTCCGGCGAGGCCTTTCGAATTCCACTCCATGACTTTCTAAGGATGCAATCCAGCCATGCTCGGGACGGTGCCTTCGACGTTTCTACATCAAAATCGCGAATTTCAGGACCTCGCACCTGCCTTCTTTCAGCCTATAAACTCTTCACCGGCGCCACTGCGCTATGAGAGTTCGGCGTGAGCACTTCGCCAAGCCATCCCTGCATCTCGCAGCAGACAAGGCCAGGGCATCACTGCGGAAGGGCTTAACAGCATGCCAATCCTCCCAGCGTCTGCAAAGAGAAGGGATTTGCTCTTTTCACGAGACGCCATGGTCAGCCAGAATGCAATCAATACATCCTTCGAGAAAGGAGATGACATCGACTAGTGGCCGATGGATGAGGTGGGCAGGGACGCTGGTACTGAGCTCTCTGCCGAACAGCTACCCCTTGAAGACCATGCAGGGACGCGAGTACTGAGCTCTCTGCCGAACTTGCAAAGTGTGTACAGTGTAGCGCTTACGACCCAGGGAGCTCTACACCCTACAACACGAAACAAATCGAAGGCGCAGGTCTTCCAGGCGACTAGTGCGATCCGGTTTAAACGCCTGAACATCGGACAATCGTCTACGCGTTGCTGCCTCCGTTGAGACGCAAAGGGGTTTAGGGTTCAAAGTTCAAGTCTCGGGGCTGCTCTCGCCTGTGTTTAGAGAGGGCCTTTGCTCGCCTAACCTCTGAAACCTCAACCCCCAAACCCCTGAAACCCTTCAGTAAACTTTAATGCCTAACCCCCAAACCCAAATTTGTCCCCGCAGATGCTGTGGAGCTGACTCCAAATAGCCCGGTAGGTGGCTGACGGAAGTTCTGCAGCTCTGCCAACTTTCTGCTGTCATGCACGTTGAGACCACATGCAGAGTTTTATTTAAAAAGACCACACAGGTGTAGATCCAGTGATGCATTTGGGTTAGTTCTCATGGCTTGTTCCGATGACAGCGCCCTCCTTCCTTACTTGAGCTGCGGGCCTGGGCCAGGAAGCCATCACTTTAGCCCTCTGCGAACCCTGAGTCGGGTTCGTGTCGGTTTCTGAAGCAGAGGGATCAACCATCACGTCAGCATTTTGCCGTGCTCCTGCTGGTCCGGGGCACCCCTAATATACCTAAGAGCCCAGTCGCCGAGGCTGCCATGCGATTGCAATTTGCAGTTTCGGGAAGTGCCTCAGGAATAACAGAGGATGGCCTCTTCTTGATCCACTCTGCTGTCTATGCGGAAAAAGCGCACTCTGAGAAGGTCACCCCCTGAGAATGCACGTTTAGGGGCTTATAGGGTTTAAGGCGGTAAGGTGCTCGTTGAAACTCTACTCCTCTTGGGAGTTGGGGTGCTTGCCGCCACTTTCGCCTGCTTGTGGCAGATTCTAATCCTGAGCTGCAGGCATCTCGGGAGTTTTACCCAAAGGCCCCAAAGTAGTTCCTTTTTGGGGTTCGCGTACAGAATCCTACAGGGTAATCAAAGGAGTTACGTTGGGGCCTCTGCGTATAGTGTCTTGCGGCAACTTAAGGGTATCGGTTCTGTGTTCGAGGTCCGACGACTGTCGGAGAACGTCCAAGTTCTTTGGCGGAGTCAGAGGGTTCCCGACTCGTTTTTTTCGGGCTTCCGGATTTGTCAGAACCCCACCCTGAGCGTCGTCGGCAGAGACTTTAGCTCCATGACCGGATCCGTAGATGCGCCTCTCCAGCACCTCCTGAGAGGACTTTGTGCGAGATCCTTCGTCGCTTTGAAGCCTGAACCCAAGCCCAGCGGCAGCTGCCAAAAGGCCACAGTCTCTCTGCTCCGCAGCGGTTACATGCGGAGGCCATGTCAAGTGAAGCCGATGACTAGCTGTCGGGACCGAGGTGCCAGCTTCGCGTGTTTTGGAGTTGGCGCACAGACGGAAGGGTCAAAAGCACCCTCAAACGTCAATGGCTCGGCTCCGTTCGATTAGCTATGCTGCGACTGGTGGGATGTCGCAGGAAGCCAAAGACAGGTGCGAAGTCTCCCGACTGGCAGTTCTGTTTAAAATGGTTTCATGGCAGATAAGTAATTTGTGGGCATGTGTATGTATTTAACATACATGTGCATACATATGTGTGTAGATACATGTATTTGTCGGTATGTATGTCGCGGATGGGGCGTCGCAGGAACCACAGCAAGCTGCGATGTCACCCCACTTGCTGTTTTGCTTGCAGGTTTCACAGCAGATCATACGCATTTAAATGCATCTGTATGTTCCTAGCGATAGTCAGCTCGACCGACGTCCGTTCAGACATGTTCAAACAATTTCTACCCTCGCGGGCAAACACATGCGCATGCTTAAGGTGTCTGCCACCTCCACATCCGCAGGACTCCAAATACCTAAAGCAAGGGTAGTTTGCTTACATGCTACAGGTATTCTGAACCTGCTAGGGTTGTAGCCGGGCCCCAGTGCATCTTACAGCATTCCTCAACAAATCCTCTTCGCTGAATCGTGAACCCCATGAGCCCAAGTATAGTCTCGATTTTCGACTGCCAAGCCATGTGTCCTCAAATTACTATAGGGGCTTAAAATAATTCCTATACTATGCTGCGGCTTCCTAACTATAAACCCTAAACCCTAAACCCTAAACCCTATAATTGTAGTAGTAATGGGCCCCCTAACCCTGTTCTGATTATTAAGGCCCCTGTACTAGATCCATATAGTAGCCCTTACAGACCCCTTCTAAGGAACCCTATTCTAATTATTAAGGCCCCTGTACTAAATCCTTATAGTAGTCCTTACGGGCCCCTTCTAAGGAACCCTAAACAAATTAATACGAAGGCCCCTAGTAGTAGAGATGGGGGTTTTCAAAAATAGGGGACCGAAATATAATACCCTAAATAGTAGGATCCTTATTATAAGGGCCCAAAACAAGGTACCCCTAATTTTCGGAAACTCCCAGATACCGAACGTCTTCCTGCGACAGTGGCTCGAGACACAGTCGAGGCAGTAGTGGCCTTGGTGCTCTCGAGACCTCAGGCCCTAAAGGGAACTCCAGAAAGTTGGAGTATCATTATCGTAACCCCTTTAAGGTAAATTATAGGGGATCCTACCATGAAACCGCCCTAAAAGGGTTTCGGTGCTTAAAGGATCTTTGGACGTAGTAGCTAGGGTTATATAATTAGGGTAACTATACTTATAACTACTTATAACCCCAATTAAGGGAGATTGATTTCTATGACCCAGAGTAGGCCCTTATTCCCTTTAGGGCTTAGGTTCCCTGATAACATATAACCCACTTTAATTCCCAAAAGGGCACCCTTTCTTATTCCTAGGTTACTCCTAGGTCTAGATTTGGTGTCTGCGGTTTCCAGGCGCTTGAAGGGGTTCCTAAATTCGAGGGTTGCAGGTTTTACGTGTGAAAGTTATTCGCACACCACAGATATTTGTTGATTTACTTTCCCTAGTACTCTAGAGACTCATATATTGGCTTTGGGGCCCAAAGACTATACCATATAAGGCCTTTCGGCTATTTTGATGCCCAGGGTTTGAGTATATAATATCTACATGTGACTAGTCACGTTCTAGACCACTGGAGCCCTTGGTAGCTCCGTGAATGTGGCCGTGATGGGCATCCTGGCATGTGAGGGGTGGCCCGAGGGCTCACCGTTGCTTGTGCTTGGCGCCGCCACCCATGTCATTCTGATCAGCAGCTCGGTTTGGAAAACTGGGTTACGGTCGGTTCAGAGTTTAATCTAGCTTCGAAATGGAGATGGGATCGGTGGCTCAGGGTTCGTGAGGTTTTGGGGTGTAGCATTTGTGGCCAGCCACCTTCGCAGTCAAGGTTTGTCGTAAAGAGCTTTAAAGCGCACCCTTTGAGAACTTTTTACGGATGGCCTACGTGAGGCCGAACTCAAACTGACTGTAGGCTATGGATTGTTCCCCTTGCAAGCGGTTGTTCAGGGCCTATAGATAAGCAGTTATCAATACTGATGCTCCTTATTGTAGCTATCCCACAATTCTGATCATTAGGGCCTCCATATTTCTGTGAAACAGCCACAGTAACCTTCCATTGCTCCTCGTCCCCCTAGCCCAAGCCGCAAGGAAAAATGGGCATCACGCCCGGCTTCGTTGCTGTGGGAAGGAGGTGCCGAAAGCCTGGTCCCAGCGCAGGCTCTACCCACATTTGAGGCGAGACGTGCTGCGGGAGCTAATCTATAGGGACCATACTAATCACCCGTACTGTTTTGGGTGTTCTTTAATTGTTATAGTGGAATATACGGCAAGACCCTATTCCAATGACAAAGGCCTATATACACCCTAAAGCTCCTAAAGGGATTTCTGGGGGTTTGGGCTTTCGGGGCTAAGGTTGGGCATGTCACTACGAGGGTCCAGGGGCATTACTTGGAGGGTCGGGGGACTTAGTACGTGGGCAGTAAGTAGACTTATAAGTACCCTAAAAGGGACCTTAATTGGGGTTATGGTACTTATAAGTCCCCAAAATAGCCAAGTACTAAGTCCCCCGACCCTCCAAGTAGACCCTAACCCCTAAACCCTATAGATCCCTTTAAGGAACTTTATAGATCCCTTTAAGGAGCCTTTTAAGGAGCCCGTTACTAAGTCCCCCGACCCTCCAAGTAGGGTATTAAAGAAGACTCAGAATCCCGCAGAGCCAAACCCTGGGCTCCTAAACCCCCCGCTCATACGCTACTTGAAAGGGCTCCTTAAAGGGATCTATAGGGTTCCATGGGGTTTAGGGTATAGGGTCTACTTGGAAGGGCAGGGGACTTAGTATGTAGTTTATAAGTAGGGTTAGAAGTACCCTAAATGGAGTTACCCCAATTATAACCCTTCTTATAACCTACTTACTAAGTCCCCTGCCCTTCCAAGTACACCTTTTTAGGATACCTATAGCTTTATTGTTAGGACCTGTTATCTTAAAAAGCAGACGCCCTAGAAGAGGGGTAGGGTATGAGCCTACTGGTACCATAGGGGCCAAAAAGAATTACCAATACTGTTTTGGCGGCTCCTTATTGTAGTTATAGTAGTAATGGGTCCCAAACCCCCATTCCAATTATTAAGGCCCCTATATTACATGATTTGGGTGTAAGGACCTGAACACCTAAACCGCCGACACTCCAACAGCAACGAAGACTCTCTACACCGGAAGAACAACAGAGAAGCTTGATTAGGAAACCCTAGTTGTTTATTACAGCTCTATCCAAGGGTAAAAGGAAGGACCCTTAATAAGGACCCCTAGGGTACATACCCTTAATATAGCTATTATATACCCATTATATAACCCATTGTAGGGTAGGGGTTCCCATTAAGGGTCCCTGCTTTTCCCCTTTGATTCAATGAACCGTAACATGTTAGGGTTCTGTGGCCAAGGTTTCTTAATCAGGGGCTTACATTACGTAAAGCCGTTCAACTCCCAAGTCAGCCCAAGTCCATACTTACGGGCAGTTTGGTTTAGGTTCCCAGACTTTCCAATATCCCTTACTCAAGGAATATACCTTAAATCATTTTGGGGTCCTGCTTTAGTCAAGGTACATTACATTACTCAGTTGATTGTCATTGGAATGTCTGGGTAGTCGGAAGGTATCTCTCAAACCTCGTCTCAGCTCAGCCCTCCAAAACAATTTAAGTTACATAAGTATACGGTTTAAGGTTTGAGTCCGTGATCACTGTCGAACTATGACTACGTCCGCCATGCTTTTCATCACAAATCGAAGCTTTTTTCAGAGCTTCTGTCCAGGTGGTCTTCACAGCAGTTGCCCACACCGCGTGGGACAGGGCTGATCTCTTCAAGCAGGCCTGCTGCGGTTCAGGGGTTGTTGTTCTCCCTGAACCCTGAAACCGCAAACCACAAACTCTCTAACATAGAGGCCTGAATTATTACGTGTATTATTTTGGCGGCTCCTTATTATAATTTCAAGCATAACATAGGCCCGCAAAACCCTACTCTAATGATTAAGGCCCCTGTGGTAGCTTGGGGCTTCGGTGACTTCCGGGGCCCGGGTTCGGATGCTCTATCCTTTGTCATAGTTGGATAACACTAGTATCAGCAGGAGCTTTAGACAACTTCCTGGTGCCTTGGTTCCTGTAGGCTCATACCAACCCTTCTCTAATTCCATTGTGGTTGCCCCTAAACACCCCTTTAAAAAGGAACCCTATTCTGACTATTAAGGCCCCTACATTATACCTGTAGGCTCATACCCTACCCCTTGTTTAGGGCGCCTGCTTTTTAAGATGACAGATCCTAACCAGAATACTAGATATCCTGAAAAAGGGGTAGGGAATGAGCCCCTAGCCCTAAGGCTCCATGTACCCATCTGTATATACTTAGGCCTTAAAGTACCTATATAGTGACTACTTTAAGGCCTAAGTATCTACTAGAAGGGTACATGGAGCCTCTAGGTTGTGTGAAAACCATCTAAAGGGCCGTGTTGGGCCCACATGGCCGCGCTCGGATTGCGACGGTTTAGCGTTTAGGGTTTTAAGGTTTTAGGGTTTAGGGTTTTAGGGTTTAGGGTTTTTGGGATTGAGGGTTTGAGGGTTTGGGGTTGAGAGTTTAGCATCGTGGTATGAATGCCAGAACATCGCCGTGACATGTCGTGCCAATGTCAATAGCATTCGTAACAGATCGTAACAGTATCATGACGTATATGGGAGTTTCCGTGATAGGGGGCCTTATAGTACCCTACATAGTAGGATCCTTATCATAAGGACCCCCCAAACAGGGTACCCCCAACTTTCAGAAACTCCCATATTGACGTACACGCAATATGCAGTGGCAAATCTGCCGTGGCCAGAACGTTAAGCCAGGGAGACTCAAGACAGGTGAGTACCTAGACCCCCCAAAGTAGGTAAAATATTGGCTCAAAACCTATAAAAGGCTAATATTTTGCATACTTTTGGGGGCCAGGTATATGTGCAGAGCCAGAATTTAGCTGTACTGCTTGGAGGTTCATGGGACTTAGTAAGTACAGTTATAAGTACCTGAACTGGGTTTATAAGTAATTGTAAGTATAGTTACTTTATTTATGACCTTAGTTACTAAGTCCCATGAACCTCCAAGTGGGGGGGGGCAGCCTCCTATGTACCTCACCGTGAACCCGATAGCTTGACGGTTGAAGCAGTAATGTAGCAAGCTGATTTAGAGATCCCGTGCCTATAACCCCAAAATAGTAGGGTTCATGCAAGGAGGCCTAATAAAGGCCCAGGGTTTCTTAATCAGGTTCCTGCATTACTCTTATAGTACCCTTAGAGATCCCTTATAGTACCCTTATAGATCCCGTATAGTCCCAGAAAGCACTCCCCCACCTTCCACATGCCTCAGCCCCAGGCCAACTTCAACCATTCCTCGAGCCCAAGCCCGACCCGAATCCCGTCAGGATTCCTCCATATGGGGGTTTCCAAAAACAGGGGTACCTTATTTTGGGGTCCTTATAATAAGGATCCTACTATTTAGGGTACTATACTAGGGTCCTCTATTTTCGGAAACTCCCATATAGATTCCTCAATACCTAGAGGCTCATACCCTACCCATTTTTTAGGATACCTAGTATTGTGGTTAGGATCTGGTATCTTAAAAAGTAGGCGCCCTAAAAAAGGGGTATAGGGATATGAGCCTACATGTATAGTTATGCTACAATTAACTTGCTATATTTGTCTATCATATGTTGATAACATTCGTTAATACTAGAATGCTCTAGACTATGATCATAACCGTCTTTATTGCTATACTTTTCTATAGTATGTTTATAGCATTCCTTATATGCGTAATGCACCATAGTGACCTTTTAACTAGTACGGCCGTTCTATTGATGTGAAGTGCATCATTTCAACTCTACAGGAGTGGGCAATTGGCTCGGCAATGCTGGCAAGCTGAAAGCCGCGCAGAGCGCAACACCTCGATTGAAGGCAGGGCTACTCAAAGGATCATGGGACTTGGTATCTTAAAGGGTTCCTCAGGGGTCCTCAAATGCCCAAATTCTAGAAGAGATATAGAGGCGGTAAACTACGGGTTTAAGGATTATAGGACTTGGTAAGGCTATAAGTACTGCTCTGTGACAGAGCCTCTGTCTACATACACTGAGAACTATAAGGTTCTTGTCAACGCTGCCTTCCACCACCCATGAACCTCTACACCACCCCCCAAAATCCACGAAACTTGTAGAGACTCTACAAACGAGCTCAAAGCCGTGACTTCTGTCTACCCAGAGGCCCCAAAGTAGTTCCTTTTTGGGATTACCCTATAGGATTCTATATACGAACCCCAAAAAGGAACTACTTTGGGGCCTCTGGGTAGTAAGAGGTACGAGGTTTGGAACCCAGGGTTTGGCAATGTGAGGTTTGGAGCTCATGGGCCAAGGGGTTTAGGCCAGAGTCTACCTTAACCCTGACTGAATAACCTACCTGTTTAGGCTGCTTAGGGTTCCTTATTATGATTTCCTTATAAAAGGCCTTAAAAATGTAGGATCTTCCGGGTTAAGGTCCTTCAAGGGTTCGTTTAAGGGTTTTCAGGGTATCATCAGGGTTTAGGGTTTAGGTTTTAAGGCTCCATGTACCTTTGAAGTAGATACTCAAGCCTTAAAGGGATCCCTATATAGGTACTTTAAGGCCTAAGTATTTACTTTATGGGTACATGGAGCCTTAGGGCTTGTAGCAGATGTCAAGGCATTGGCTTTAAGCATACTTTGCACGGTTTTGGGGGTTTCGGGTTTAGGGGTTCAGGGATTTAGGGGTTTAGGGTTTTAGAGGTTTAGGGTTTAGAGGTTCAGGGTTTAGAGGTTTAGAGGTTTAGGGTTTAGGAGTTTAGGGTTTTGCTCGACCCATGATCATTCAAGCGTTCAACCCCCCCCCCCCGAGACTCCAATATCCCTTAATTAAGGAATATTCCTTAAATCATACTTGGGATCCTACTATAATTTCAGGTATGTGCCTTTGTTAAGGGATGTTGGTGTCGATGGGCCTTCTTGTCTCTTTCCCTGGTAGAACCCGGGCCTTTAAGGAGCCCTGAAGGGACCCCTTAAGTTACCAAGCCCCGTGATCCTTTGAGTAGCCCTCCCCAAACAATTCTACGTACCCCATTGTAGAAAACAGGATCTCTGTCGCAGGATGTTTTATTGTCGTTTGGCTAAGTATCCCCAACGGATCCTACGTACCTACATTGTAGAAGATAGTAGGATTTCTGTAGCATCCACGCCCAGCAGGCAACAAGCAGGAAGTGGTACGGTTTGCTTTCGTGTCGTACGCTTCCTTTTCGGCCTTTCGATGATTGTCATTCTATAAGTGAACCAGCCACTACAATAGTCGATGGGCTAGTCAGAAGTGGTTTTGGTCTGTTCCGTAGCACATGGCAGCACGACTTATTGCATTTGTTCACGATGCCTGTCCTCCAAATACTTATCATGCTCGGGACTTAGTAACGGGTTATACTACATAATATAACCCTACTTGTATACAAGTGTTTATAGTAACTTGCGAGTAATTGCTTATAACCCTAGCTCAGGTACTTATGACCTTACTTACTAACTAGGTCCCATGATCCTCCAAGTAGTCCCGCAAACCCTCAACTGCATGTCTTCGAGCTGAACCTTCAGAAGCAGGACAGGACCCTTTCTTTTAACCCAGAACTGGGGCGATGTAGTATGTACTTGGGCCTGAAAGTACCTGAAGAAGGATTATATCAAGGCCAATTACAGTACCTGATTACGTCGATCCGTACTCAACAGTTCATGGGACTTAGTAACTGGGCTTATAGATACGGTCTGCTAGGCTAATCAGTAAAAAAAACCAGGTATGGTACAAATAACTGTACTTGATAAGCCCCATGAGCCTCCAAGTAGGGCTTGTGAGGTCGCCCCTTAATCCCTAGACAGCAAACCCGTGTAGTACTCTTATAGAGCCCTTAAAAGGAAGGCCTACTATAGAACCCTATCGTACCCTTCAGGCCCTTAAAGGGAAGCCTATTATGGAGCACACTAAAACGAGGCCTGCGGGATCTACCTGGTTCCAGCCTCCTCCTCCTGCACTGGGAGGCAAGAGCCGCTTTTTCAAGGGGTTCCTTTAAGGTCTCTGGTTCAAAACTAGGGTTCCCTTTAAGGGGAACTATAGGTTCCATAGTAGGCTTCCGTTTAAGGGTGTGCAGATCACTCTTTCCCGAAGGGTCACCGGTTTAGGGTGTAGGGCACTGTCCCTAAAGCTCCATGTGCCCATGTAGTCTATACTTAGGCCTTAAAGTACCTATATAGGGACTCCTTTAAGGCTTAAGTACCTACTATGAAGGTACATGGAGCCTTTGGGTTTATTCTAATTCGGGATCAGTGCTGGCAGAGTTTAGGGTCTGGGAGACACGGGCTCAATGATGACCTGAAGTGCTACTTGAATTAGGGTTTAGGGTTTGGAGTTTTACTTGGGGCAAACACAGTTCGGGCAAGGAACTACAGCGACACTTTTTGGGTCATTTGCTTGGTGGTGAGGTAGGCTGCCTGCACAAGACTGTGTAATTATGAAGCCCTAAACCCTAAACCTCTTAGGCTTCATGGGGTTTGGAATAGATAAGCAGCTTGAGGCCCAGGCAGCAGTTCGCGGACGGATCTCGAAGCCGACGCTACTTGGCGAGAGATCGGACTCGGCAACCCACCCCAGAGGAGTCGGAGGAAACTATACTAAGGTTCCCTGGACTTGGTAAGTACAGTTATACCGGGGGTTGTAGGTAATTAAGAAAAAGTATAGCGTATTCATAACCCTAGTTTCTATAAGTCCCATGAAGGGTCAAGTGCATGTGGACCCAGGCCCTGCGTGTTTGAAGGTTCTCAATCGGCAATGTCGCAGGTAAAAGAGTTTGTAGGAGGTTTCTAGATTCTATTCGTTTTGAACTGGTTTAACTTTGTTCATGACTTGCAACCGAACTCACATAACCATAAGCCACTCGAAGCCCGTTACTTGAACGTTTGCGGTGGGTTGCTGCTCTCTAAACCCTACATAACCTTCCAGTACCAAACCCAGTCACCCACCACACAGGGCACTGGACGGTATAGATCTCATCTAAAACTATCAACCACATCTAGGTCAATTATAGTAGTTATACTTGTACCCATTCCTCCATTCCCTACTAACCAAAGGTAAGCTTAGATTTTCGCATGGGAGGCTGGGTGTCGTGGCGATTTGGGAGTTTCCGGAAAATAGGGGTCCCTAATATAGCACCCAAAATAGTAGGATCCTTATTACAAGGACCCAAATATAAGGTACCCCCAATTTTCGGAAACTCCCATTTTGGCTTTAAGTTTGATTTCGTGATGAACCTCCCCGAGAGTTCCATCCGAAGAGAACTCCTGTGATATTCGTAGGTTTACCTAGAGGCTCATACCCTACCCCTTTGTTAGGATAGCTCGTTTTATTGTTAGGATCTGCTATCTTAAAAAGTAGGCGCCCTGAAAAGGTGTAGGATATGAGCCTACAGGTAGGGCTTAGGGCAAGCTGAACCTTGGGAGTTAAGGTTTTCGGCTAAAGGAGGCTGACACACCTGCAACCTCGAACCCGAAACCACTACCTAGACCACCAAAAGTAGGTTAAATAATGGCCCAAAGCATGTAAAAGGCTGTTATTCTGCATAATTTTGGTGTCCAGGTAAACACCCTAAAAGCCCTAAATCCCACTAAAACCCGGAACTCCTCATCCCTTGGAGGGCCCGGAAAAGCGCCCCAGGAGTGTTATTATCCTGCTATGAATCAGTGTATGTAGTATAGCTCTTATGCTACTATGGGTTTCATCAGCGTCCTTGGCTTTCTTATACCGATACTAGTTTAGGGTTCAGGGGTTTAGGGTTTATGGTTTAATTAGGGGACCAATACTTAGTACAGTTGATTTTCCACTATGGTTTTATATCATTATCGGTTTATTCTACTGATTCTACTTACTATCCTTACGTGCGATGCGACAATGGCTTCTCGTAGCATCTGCCTAGGCCAGAGCCGCGCCGACGTGAGTCCAACCACGACGAAGAGCCCAGATGACGGTCTCCGAAGCTTCCACTTTAAATGCCTTGTAGTACCTTAAGAAAAGGTTCTATATTAGGGTTTAGGGTTTTATCCTTCAGTAAGGAGCATTCTCAAATGTGGATCTTGAGTAACCTTCGGAACCTACTGCGCTATCGGCGGCGGGTGGTCTTGCCCCAACGCTCCCTGGCCCAAAGGCCGAAACCATCGGAGCCGTCGAAGTTGCGAGGGACAGTGAGCCGGCTGCGAAGCTTCCTCGCAAGTCCGACTGTCATGGACGATTCCTGCTTGGCAGGGCGGCGCCTTGCCAATGAAGCCCCAGGTAGCAATGAGAGATCTAAGAAGGGAGCGTGGCCATGCAGCGGGAGCGGAAGCCCTTGCTTGGGTGCCACCTACATTCAGTGCCGCCTGCCCGGTGGGGTGCCCGGGCTGCTGGCTGTTTTAGGGTTTAGGGTTTAGGGTCTGTAACCCATCGTTTTCCGGCGTTTTGTGCACCTCGTGTCCTACGCGTGAAAGATGTGTCTTGGGCCCTTCGACTTGTGCTTGAGCAATTGAATCCCGTCGTCAGCCGCCGACCAAGACGACTGCAGAAGCTCTTGGCTCCTTGATCTTGTCACTTTGCTGTCCTCGTTCTTGTACGGCAAACTTCTGTTCATCAGTCCCTGCATCATCTGCCCGCCAGGGATGCATCAGGTCGATGTTCAAGCATTCGACAGCCGACCTGCAAGCGGACAACCGCTTTATCGACGTGCGTAGATCAGCAACAGCAGACGTTGAAGTTTCCAGACCCCTTCCTGAAGCTTTAAACGTCCCTAAAACCTGTGTGGTACCTGCACTTGGCAAGGTTGTGTTTGTTTGTCGGGCATTCTTCTCGTGAAGCCCGAGACTACTTGTGCTCAGCACCCCGTTTTTCGGACTCCTTCTTGATCCATTGCAGAAGAATGCATGGGGAGACCTGTCAGATTCTTTAGACTTGCTGCTTGCTGCTCCCTTGCACTGCTCAAAGGCGTCCCGCCTGGCAGCCTCAGAAGCAAAGACTCTGATGTTGAGCTTGGAGGGGGATTTCGAGGTTCTCTCCTTTTGGAGCACGCTGCCCTAGGTTTCGATTCGAAGAAGCCTGGAAATCCTGTAGATCAGACCGCTCGTCTGGGATGAGCTGGTCGATGTTAGCAAGCAGCTGTCAAGGCAGGCCCCCTTCGGCCAGAAGGTGAAGATGGAAGTGAAGTCTCTTCGAGACCTCTTCTGAAGTTCTTGTGCGCACAACCGCCGGAGCGCGAAGACTTCAACTTCGTCCAGCTCTTTCGGGACAACTTCAGCTCAGCAGGTGAAGGAAGCGACCTTTTCAGTAGCTCAGTAGCGCCGAGCGCTCCTGCTCTCGAGCAGCCTGGCGCTTGCATCTAGAGCCCCTAAGAAGTTAAAGCCGCACACTCTGCAAAAGGCCTCCTGATGCCGAGCTTTTCTACACCTCGCCGGCTTTCATACAGTTTCGGAGCATCCTTTTCCATTCGCGGTGTCCCTCTTGTGCGCCCTCCCATGGCCTAAGTGTGCAGACGTGTGCGGAGGCAGCGGTAAAGGTATGACGAGGGTTCGGGGGCGCGAGAGTTTGGAGGCTTAGATAAGGGTGTCTGTATGGGAGCCCTTCTTGCAGGAAACACTGCATGAACCTAAACAGTCGGAGCAGTGTGCGAGCTTGTGCTTCCTCACAGCAGCCTTTCACAATCCTTGCCGCAGGAAGGTTTGAAGCAGCACCCCGTGACATGGGCCCTTTGACGGCACATGTGCAGTCTCGAGGTTCGAGGGCTGAATTGTGTCAGCTTCCAGCAGGTTCCGGGGCAAGACAGCTTAGGTGTGAAGCAACTCGAAAAGGCCCGTTGGTGTACTTGGCAAACTCCATCCTCTCCAGTTTCGACGACTTTCAAGACGTTTGTGTGGGCAAAGTGTGAGGAAGGAGGAGCACAACAACCCACAGCCGGTGACTCAGAACAGCGCTGGTTCGGAGAGGACCGGTCTTAGTAGGTTCCTTGTGCACCGGCGCACTTGGCGGGCCTGGCTGCGATGCCTCGCAAACTGGGATGGATCTATGACGGGATTGGCGCGGCCTCTCCAGTGACCATTCTGTTTGCACGGAAGATCCAGTGCAGTAGCCTGTTGGCACAGGAGTACGGAGAGAGGTGCAGAGTCGAGCATTTAGCTGAAAGCATATAATAAGCTGTCCGACAACATGCCGCAGCGATGCATGCACGATCTTCTGCCGGTATCTGTCGAGGATGCCGTATTCGGGAATGGGAAGCAGCATGGATGGCGGGGCAGCCGTTTTATCGGTGAGGATGTCTGTTGCCCGTCTCTGGAGGATGGTTTGGGCCCAAGACGGCGCTGCAGACTCCGGGCAAGGACCCCATCTACCGTCCTCTGGGTTTTCAAAGCAGGAGCTCCAGTTCAGATGGACCGGCCCCAAAAAAGAAGACCGGAAGGCCAAGAGGCCTGCACAACATCGCCGAAGCCTGCTGCGCGGCATTCGTCAGGCCAATGCCGGGTGAGGTGCAAGGTATGTCCAGGACACAGTGTTATGTTTTCGACAGGGGCGGATCTCATGGCGGAGGCAACTTGTGAGAGAGTGATATGCCACTTCGGCATGAAGCCTTGCAATGTGTTCCGGCACCCTCTTCTCAGCAGTTGGGAAGCAAACTAGGCTTCCACACACATGGCCATCCATGCCCATGCGAATCGCCTGATCTCAACCACGGTGCTACTGCACGGCAGCAGACAAGGGCTATTGTGAAGCCAGCATGTTGAGGGTTGCGGGGCTGCTGGGGACACTTTCGAGTTCAGGGGGCTTAAAGAGTAAGAATTCTCGACTACAAAACCGAGGAGGACTGCTAAAGTGCGCTAGCATTTCCGTGGCCGAACCGCAACACACAGAAGGAGCGACAAGCACGCCACCTGAAGCTGGTGTTCTTTTCAAGCGTTGAGCCTTTCCTGCTTGCACATGGCCCTTTCGCTTGCTTTAAGACTCCCAAGGACATCCGTTGGTCTCAGCGTTTCCGTTGTTGCAATTCTACAAACCTCGGTCCGCCCACCGGGTCTTGAAGGCCTGAGCCTCGAAACTCCGCCGGCCAGGAAGACTGGTCTCACAAAGTAGGGTTTAGGGTTTAGGGTTTAGGGCCCAAGTAGGACCCGAGTGCAGGGGAGCCCTTCCAAAAATGGTGCATGGGTGTGTCAGTCAGGCTTGGGGCCGTATTGTGCGACACTGGAAGTCCTTGAAGCCTCTAACAAGATTATCAACTTACACCTCGCACATGGCTCCGGGCTGACAAGGGAGCCTTTGAGTGTGCGAGGCGCTAAACATCCTAAGCTCCCGTGCTTCCGGGCGATGCCCCTGGGTTTGGCTTCTTCTGATGGCCCTTTCGTCACCTGCGGGCCTTGATGCCAAACGGCATGTTCATCTCAAGTGTCAGCCATTTCGCTCAGCATGATCCCTTTATGGGGTTCCCATGAAGTACGCTTAGTAGTATAGGGCCCCAAATTAGAGGATCTATTGTGCGTCCGGTCAATTGTTCGACCCTCCGTCTTCGAGCTGAAGAAGCATCCATCTTGGAGTGCCGGCGCATCGGCACATGGTGATCCCGTTGGAAGCGTGACCTCGTCTGCAGCTTATGTCTATCCCAGTCGGTTACTGTTAGCACCACTGCAACGAGCGGATCGTGCTGTATTCGAGGATGATGCGATCGCAATGCGGAAGGTCGCAGGTGTGCGACTCCTTCCTGCTTCGGCCTTACACTGATCTTTCTGGTGAGCCCATGACTCAATGCGCAAGGCTTGTAAAGAAGGCAGGAGCCTTTCATGCTACTGTGCGCGTGGAGGGTGTTCCGTACAAGTGTTTAGGATCAGATGTGCTTGCCATGAGAAGTAACAGTGACTCGATGTTGGTCTCAACATCTCGGGGGCAAGCAGGATGTCTGCAAGGGCGCCTAGATGCGCGCTGCTATAAGAGGGTTCGATGTCCGATCGCGAAACCTGTTATGCCTGTGCAGCCCAGAGAGAGGAGTCCTGGAACGTGCTCAAGCCCTCTTCCTATGTGCTCCGCGCATAGCTTGCTCCAACTTCTACCCCCGGAGTTCTTTGTGCGTTGTCCTGCTAGCTGTCATGAATCGTGCTGGTCGCATCAGCCTAACGACCTGGACTTGACGAGTCCGTCTGGTCTTCTGGGGTTTAGAGCAGCAGATTTCAAGCACAACAGCATTTTGCACATCCAGTTGGAAAGCCTTGCTTGTGGGTCCCCTTCCTTGTAGCCACATGCCACAGGCTGCCACTGCCGGAAGCCTCTCAGCCTGCATGGGCTTCGGATTTCAAGTCCTTGGGCATCCCCCATGGCCGGAAGAAGTCTCTGTTTGTACGTTCCGCTTCATGCAGCTGAAGTCTCCTCCCATGCCAACAATTGCTCTTGCAAGGAGCCCCATAGGAAGAACCCTTTTCAAGGCTCTTCACGGGGTTTTGCATCTTCCGCCTGCGCCCCTGTGAGTTGGTCTGCACAGCGCTTCTGTAGATCGAGCTGTTGTACTGGAGCATGGATGCTCTCCTAAGTCCGAGCTCTCGTCCAGGCCGTCAGCACGTGCGAGCTGATTCATTCAAGGCTGT
Organism: Symbiodinium sp. CCMP2592; assembly: GCA_905221615.1. Classification (NCBI taxonomy): domain Eukaryota; class Dinophyceae; order Suessiales; family Symbiodiniaceae; genus Symbiodinium; species Symbiodinium sp. CCMP2592. The sequence goes on along the minus strand of CAJNDT010002190.1, from coordinate 359,478 downwards.
CAACTCGAGGCCACCAGATGCTTTGTCGCAGGTATGTGCCAACATGGTCTCAACAACAAGGGCTAAAAACGTAGAAGTCGGCCCGCTGCTGGGCTGGATCTCTGACATTCCTTGACGTTGCATCACCCATGAAGACGCAGCTTGTGCTGACGCGCATAGACTGAGATGTAGGATTGGCTTTAGGGGATCTATGGGTGTGGGCTTCAGGCTTTAGTGGTCAGGCTTCGGCAGGGTGCATGGTTCCATGTCCACACATTGCAGGCGAGCTGCTGCTCTTTGCCGCCCTTTACCACGAAGCCCTTCTGAACCTGAAATCCCAAACTCAAGGATCCGTTGTGGCCTTCTGTGAGCATAGGAAGTAAGCTGACTGCCGCCTTGAAGGCTTGCGATCCCTACTGCCCCAAAGCAGTTCCTTTTTGGGATTACCCTATAGGATTCCTTATACGAACCCCCAAAAAGAACTACTTTGGGGCCTTAGGGTACGTCTCAGATTCCGATCTCGAAGATGTCTCCTAATGACGCGAGCCCTGGGGCCCTTCACTGAAACCCCGGTTTGGGTTCAGAGTTTGGGCGTTCCAGGACCCCCCGAAGTGCCCTTTAAAGGGCTCTGATATTTCTCATTAAGAGGTATTTCGGGGCTACAATAAAGGGCAGTTGGGGGGTCTAGGTGAACTCAAACCCTAAACTTTCTCAGCTCTGATGCCATGAGCTCTAGGAGGCCCGGTGCCACTGCGCACTGCGCGACTGCGGGAACGTTCTTCCCGGGCTTGAAATGTGCGCCTTCGTCCTGTCGGCTTGAAGCCGTATCGGTGTGATTAGTAGATCTTCACAGAGTGGTACCGTGAGGTCGATCCTTTCGACGGATAACCGGTCGGTTTGGCGCGTGAGCCAGCTGGCAGACTGCCCGCTGCTTCGCCAGAACAAGACCAGGAGTTAGGTTTGCCGAGCTCCCGTCTCCAACTTTACGCTGAACATAGAGGAACCCTCAGATTAGGAGCTTAGTGCAATCAGTTCGTGTTCCAAAGTTCCCAAAGTTCTTTCCTTCCGTGAGCTGTGGCGTAGCTCCCGATCGGAAAAGTTTGGCACGGACGACAGTGCACCCTTCTAATGCCTCCCCAGGAACAAGTTTGGCATGTCGCTTGTTAAGGGTTCCTTGAAGGGACCGTTTACATCAGGACAGCTTCATCTAGCAAAGCCGCTATTGTCTTGCATACCACGGCCGTAGCATCATCGAGCCTTGTTCGTTGTTATACCGTGGCCGCGAGGGCAACGAGATGTAGCTTCTCGGTGAAGACTTGGGGCTTTTTGGTTGACTCAGTTGGCACAGCCCGCAGGTTCAGATCAAGGATCAGTCCACAGGCTGTCCGGCAATTCTGAAGCAATACCTTTTGCGGACCACCACCGGTGCAATGCATTCTTTACAGAACCTGTGCCCACGAGCCCGGCGCTGCTGGCATGGCTTTCCCGGCACTTTCCAGAGCAACCGCTGCTGCACACATATGAAAACCCTATAAACCCTAAACCCGGCCGGCAGATGAAGGCCGCAGATGTTGGGATTTCGGGCCATGGCCATTCCCACTGCCGCTGTGCATTTATCGGACCTTCGCTGCCCCGGCTTGCGGAGGAGCAAGGTGACCCTACCAGGAACCCGCAAGGGCCCTGTAATGGAGTCCTTCTGGGCCTAGGCTTTCCTGTGAATCCCCAAACTGACCGTTTTAGGGGCTCTACCCTCGAATTAGGGGGTCATAACCTACTTTTTGGGGGGTTTGGGGATACAGGTTTGCCCCAGTGGATTTCATAATTCTCATAGACAGATGCTCCCCCCCAGGCCCCATGTCGTATCTTCGCCGAAGCCATCCTTCATTGCGCCTCTGCTGGCGCATGAAGACGATATCTTTTGCATGTGTTCATGATGGACCAGAGGGCGTTGCATTGTGTTGAGCGCTTCCCGGCATCATCCACAGAACTACATACACAAAATCCATTGGCAGCCAGAGGTGCGACCAAGTTTGCAACATAGCCTCTTCAATCCGAAGGCCTTTACAGCTAATGTAAACCCATGTCCAGGTACTTCAAGTTGCCTGTAACACTTGCCTGAAAAAAGACAGCAGTCTCAAGTAGAGTGAACGATTCTGCACTGACGAAGTTGTAACTTCAACCCAATTAGGCTCCCTTCCGGCATTCGGGACGGGCCAAAACCGTCTCGCAACATCGAAACCGCCAAGATCTCAAATTGGTATCTGGATGGGGCTGTGAATCATGGGCATGTGCCTGCTCCAGATATGAAGCAGTCAGGAATTCTGCGGACCAAGCTGCAAACGCAGCCTGTTCTTGAATGGTATCGGCAAGTCTCCAAGCTTCCCACCATCAAAGATGCCGAAGTCCAGCAGCCAAATCCTCCCGCACTTTCTTGCCACACAGTCGTTTGGCGCCAAGCTGTGCAAAAGCAGAAGCCTGTATCTTTCAGTCGTCCGAGACCTTAATCTTAAACTTCCTATACTCTTGAGTCCACTTTGTCCTGCCTGCTGAACCTGCAAGATGTAGCAATCGCACAAAGTGGACCTCTGCGCACTTCACTGCCTTCTGCAGGATCCTTTCCTTGCCGGCTGCATGTTGCCAGGTTCAGGCTTGATCAAGTCAAGATGCTTCAGGATGTAGTTTCCCCTAAACCCTAAACCCTAAACCCTATAAACCCTAAACAGGCTGTGGTTTGCAGATTCGTGGTTAAAGCAGAGCCACTTGTCGAACAAATGAGTCGAAACTCAAGCGCCCTCGGAAGCTGCGCCGCCTTGAGCAACACAGTTGTAGAGCTATCACCTGTGGCACAGCGCTGCAGGAGTGAGAACTGTTCTAAGCGCCGAAGAAGATGCCATGTATCGACAGTTCACCCAGGAAGAGGCCTGCGATCTGAGGGGTTTAAGACTTTAGTGTTCAGGGCTTCAACATCCCGAAAGCACGAGGTTTCTAGAGCCATGTGCAGATGGCCGCAGGGAGGCCCTGTGAGTTCTACTCTTTCGAGCTGCGGCCTCAAAATCACCCGTGCTCCGAAGGGTGCCTTCGGCGTCCACTTGCAGCAAAAGCGCTAGTTTCAGAGTCCCGTTCATGCGTTCCTCAGAGTTTAGGATTTAGACGGTTTACAACACTCTCCACCTGCAACACTACGCGGTGAGAGCTAGACCCGAGTGCTTCGCTACTAAGCCATCTCTGCATCCTAGAGCAGGCAACGCTAAGGCGTTACGGAGGCGTTTACCAGCACATGGAGTTGCCACATGAGCAGGGGTAGATGCTTTATTGGGATGCGTGGCACCATCAAGATAGCGGCAACATCTGTTCTGCGTCCAGGTGGCCTCATCTGAAGAAACGCCCTTGTCCTGAAAGAGAACACAGGGAGGCGTCCAGTGACTTCTCTTAGCCAAAGTACGAAAGGGTGTACGAGTTAGGGCTTTGGGTCTCAGAGCCCTCAAGCCGAAAGCCCTTAATCTTGAAAGAAAAAGGTCCTGTAGGTGACTGTTGCAAGCGGGTGGAATCGCCCCACGTTCGTCCGCACAATACTCGATGCCCCCACCCAACCTGGGAGGAATCCGAAGTGCTTTGTTAGACAGGGGTGTGTATGCTCGAACGTTTCGAAGCGCATCACATACAAGATAAAGTGCTGAACTCGAAGCGCCGATGCTTCATCGAGGTCGGGGGTCCGTGGCTACAGTCTCTGCCCATTTCCACGGAGTTCAGAGCCAGCTTTCCGATGTTAAACCTGCCAGGTGTCTTCCAGAAGTCCGGAAGATCTCGTGCTTCAGAGTCGGTTTAGACTTCAGAGCGTCCATCGGTACCGATATCCTCTAAAGCCCCGAAGCCCGGGGTGCCCGAAGGCTTGATTTGGCAACCCGTGCTCCAGGCCGCAGTTCCTGTGGTTCAACTGCTCAGACTTTAGAACGGCAGAAGGGATCAGAGGACCCTAAGCCTTAAACCCCTAAACCCTAAAGCCCTAAGCTGCAATAGGAGGGAGCACCCAGCCCCAGTGTACCAAAAGGCATCACAGGCTACGCGAGAGCCTTCGGGACGGCGTTCTTGTCTTCGAAGTGGTGGCAACCTTCAATCGGTTTTAGGGTTTTTTGGGTTTCGGAGGCAAGCATCCGTCCAATTGCGAAGGCCCGCTCGGAAAAATCCTGTGAGACTACGTCTACCCGGAGGTCCTTCACACTCTGCCAGAGATGCAGTGCATACAAGGGGTCCTTTAAGGGATAAGGGGTCCTTTAAGGGACCTTTAAGGGTTCCTTTAAGGGACCTGTAAGGGTTCCTTTAAGGGTTTACCCAGGAAAGGACCTTTTCAGATCTTCCCGGAAAGGCACGGGGTGGCGTCGAGAATCGACGATGTTTTCCAGGACCCTGTGCTCGTTCACGGATGCAGAACGCAGACGATCCGACCCTGAACCCTAAACCCTAAGACAGTACCAACAAAGACCAACAAAGCTTCTCGGCCTGAGCCTTGGAGGTTATCTTGCAAACAGTTGCTAGCCAGATTTGCCAGAAGGCCGCCTGCCACAGGGCAGAGGGAGGTGTAAAGTAAGGCCTTTTCAGTGAATCGCCGGCTAGTTGGAGATCCGTTTCTCCAGAGTTTTCGCCCCAGATGTCGTCGAGCTTCCCCCTAAACCCTAAACCCCCAACGGCCCGGTAGGTGGCTGAAGGAGGCTTCCCGGCTCGGCCAACTTTCTGCTGTCCGCGCACCACGCGGGCGGAATGCCTCACTGCAGGGTTTCCTCCGACAGAGGCAGAAAAGGTTCAGAGGCGCATTTGCGTTAGATTGCGGGGCTTTCTCGTCTGACACCGCCCTTCTGCCCTAAACCCTGAATCTTCTTAAACCCTACAGGCACTTCTTACTGTGAGCCGCTGGGATGGTCCAGGATGTACCTGGCCTTCCCGGAAACCTAAGTCGGCTTTCCTGTCGAATTCCGAATCAGACGGTATCATCCTTTTGCTGTGTGAGTATCTGTAAGAGCCGCGCTGAAAGTATGACCAAAAGGAGGGGCCGGGCTGGCATCTGTGGGCGAAGGTTTCGGGCTTTATGGCTTTGGAGCTTCCGCAAGTGCTCGGAATGTGAGGACGGCCCGGCTTTTGCTGCACCTCGCTGCTGTTCCTGTAAGAATCCTGTAAGCTGACCACCGCATGGGGCATATTCCATGAGAGAATGAAGATAGAATAAAGATGTGGGTTGGAAGCCGCGCCCGTGCTTCCGTAGCCCGGGGACTTTCCTCGCGGGAGTTGCGGTTCCTGCCTCACTTGACCAGGTGCTCAGTATGCCAATTCTGAACTGCCAGATCTTCTGCCTACCTAGCCAGTGGTTTTGGAGGATCCCTGGGCTCTTTAGCTCCGTATTTAAGGGGGATTATCATCATCCCTGGCTCCTTAGCTCCTCCAATATCCTTCGTAAGCCGACTGAACGGGGCTTAGGTCAGTTCCGGCTCTGCGCCGGGAGCCATGACTGCCGGAGAACGTCCGAGTTCTTTGGCCCTGGAGGTGTATCTCTCCAAAACAGTCAAGGCTTTCTTGAGCGCAAATGTCTAGGGTTCCGGAGTTTTGATGACAGATGCCGGAGCCTGAGCCACATCAGGGCCTGCACAAAGACTCCCCAGGAAGATGCGGCGCTCCAGCAGCTGCTCCTCAGAGGCCTCCTTGCGAGATCTGCCCACGACAGGTCGGCGCCCAACTCAGGGCCTCATGGAGTCGTTTTCATGCCCAGCAAGAGGTACCATAATTACTATTTTGCAGGGCTTGGGAGCCCAGGAAGAGGTAGCAAAAGACCACCTGCCGTCCGTTCTGCTACGGTTGTATGCGGAGGGCGGCGCCAGTTGGAGCCAGTGTCCAGGGCAGAGCCTCCCGCCCGGGTGTTCGGAAGGGAGGTGCCAGCAGCACTGTGGAGTTGGGCCAGGGGACCCTAATATAGTACCCTGAATAGTAGGATCCCTATTATAAGCACAACCGGAAGGGTGAAAAGTATCCTTGAAGAGCACTGCCACATCTGGCTCGGCAAGAATCTCTCAGTCCTGACTGAGATGGATGCATTCGACTAGCCTGGCTGCAACTACTGGCCTGCCGCAGGAAACTAAAGGAACGTGCAGTGTTTGACCTGACCAACTAGGGTTTACCTTGGGATCCAAAAACCTACCGTTTTAAGGGTCAGACCCTCTAATTAAGGGGTCATAACCTACTATTTAGTAGGGTTTGGAGTCACAGGTAGGGCTTAGGGTGAATCATTGTCATGGTACGTATGTAGGTGGCTAGTTTTTTAAGTAGGCATGCCGCGCCAAAAGGGAGGGATGCTGACTTGCCTGAATGTCACCGGTACGAGTCTTAAAGAAAATCAGGTTTGTGGTTTAGGGTTTAGGAGTTGAGGACGATCTCTTCCGCAGCTGTCTTGAAGGGGCGCTTGCCCTCTATATGGGAGTTTCGGAAAATAGGGGACGCAAATATAGTACCCCTAATTCCGGAAACTCCCATAAGCTGAAAGACGAAATGCCAAACACGATCGGTGCTAGGGCCTTAATCCTTAACCCAGTGACCCAGAACCCCAAACCCTCACCTTGAGGGTTGAACAGATTATCCTGGACCCCAAACGGAGCAACGGTTGATGATATAAATCCTGCATTACCCATAATCAGGAATATGCCATACTTCCCATAGCTAAGGGTCCTAAGGTAATGCAGGATCTCTATCACCAACAGAAATACGAATCGTGTGGAATAACTTTGGCAACAAGTTACCTGGGCCGGGGGTGCCGTTTGCGCAGCCAGCCATGGCTTCTGGGTCTGAGTTCAGCAATGTGGCTGAGGCGGATGATTTAGGGCTTTACCCAAGCGGGCTAAAATAAAGTTAGCTCAGCCTCATCCCTAAACCCTATAGACCCCTGAGTTGTTTAATCAGCCTATAAGCAGGCTTTGGGAGATGCGTTTCCGAGCCTGCTTCTCTGCTGCTGCTGCTGCTGCTCTTCTTCCTCTTCCTCCTCCTCCTCCTCGTCCTCCTCCTCCTCTTCCTCCTCTGTTACTACTTACTACTGCTGCTACTACTACAACTCTTACTCCTACTCCCACTCCCACTCCTACTCCTCCTTCTGAAACCCTGAAATCATAAACACTTCAGGACTCTTGGGGGTAGCTAGATCTTTAAAGCCTGAGTGCTGCATCCCAGGCCCTCAACCGAACATGAAGTGCTATACACCTGAGCGAAAAACTCTCCAGGCTACAACCTATTCAGTCCCGAGTCACGGTTTAGGGCATTTAGGGTTCATGTTTTTTTTTGAAGGTTCAGGGTCTTGCCTAGACCCCCCAACTACCCCTTTTTGTAGCCCCTTTTTACCTCTTAATGCGAAATATCAGAGCCCTTTAAACGGCACTTGGCGGGTCCTGCCTGTAGGCTCATACCCTACCCCCTTTTTTAGGGCGCCTACTCTTCAAGATAACAGATCCTAACCATAAAACGAGGTATCCTAAACGAGAGGTAGGGTATGAGCCTCTAGGTGGTTAGGGTTCGATGGCTTAGGGTTCCCTAAGGATTTGGGCCCAAACACCATACTATATAAGGCTTCTGAGATATTTTGAGGCTTAGGTTTAGGGTTGAGGGTTCAAGAGTCCCGAGCAACCCCGGAGCACTCCTAAGCCGCTGCTCCTAAACCCTACATAGAGGTTCATGGGACTTAGTAACTACGTAATTAAGGTAACTATACTTATAACTAGATATAACTCTGTTAAGGTACTTATTATAACTGTATAGTTACTCAGTTCCATGAACCTCCAAGTAGACCCCCCAAACCGCGCTTTATCCCCAGAGACTCCAATATCGTTCAATTAAGGAATATACCTTCAGTTATAGTAGGAGCCCTAATAATAGATTTAAGGCATGGTCCGTAATTCAGGGATATTGGAGTCTTTGGGTCCCGGGTTTAGGGTTCAGGGTCAGAGTTCGCTAGGCCGCGCGGCTTCAGTACTCCCACGTGGTCGCAGAGATGCTTGCGGCGGGCGAGGATGTGAATGCACAGGCCCCCAAACCCGGGCTTAGGGTTTAGGGTTCAGGGTCCTAATTAAACCCTAAACCCTAAACCCTCTCTGTCCAACTGAAGATACCATGGGTTCCAAGGGTTGCCTAAGGCTCCACGTACCCAGAAAGTATATTTAAAGTATCTATACAGGGACTCCTTTAAGGCTTACACCCTAAACCCTAAAATAAGTATCTACTATAAAGGTACATGGAGCCTTTAGGGATTTTCTGGTTTCGGGCTTGGGACCAGGCCGCAGACTTTCTTGTCCTGCACTTTGGTGGTTTTTGATTCACCAAGTGGGAATTTCCGAAAATTACTTGGTCCCGGGGCTATCTCGTATCACCTGGGTGTTTTGCGCATCTGCAAGGCGTCTACTTCGGGGAACGCATTATAAACGTTATATCATCTTATCAAGCTCTGTATCTTCACCTTCATATTCTTCGGCGTCCGCAGCACGCTCTCGCATTTGTCAGTGTCAGTGGGCTTGTGCGCGCTCATCTTCGCACGAGTGTGTGCTTGTGTATTGCAGCTTATGTATTAGACATCTGTATACATATGCACTGGTGCGATCTGTGCCTGTCGGTTTTTGAAGCCCAAAGAGTCTTCTGCTCACATCTGCGTCGCGCAGGACTCGCGCAGGGTCACGCGGGACTCGCGTAGGACCATAATATAGCGACCTACTCACCACCCATTTTTCAGGGTTGCTTTTCATGCTTCCGTGGCGGGTTCAGGCATCCTCTCAGTCTTATACTAGTAGCATGCCACTTTCAAATCCCAGCGTCTTCTTGGCAAACGCACTGCTTTCTTATCTTGGAATGCTTCCAAATGTAGTATATACCTCAGCGTCCGCAACAAATCCGGCACTTTGGCTTACCTGCTGCGTGCTTCTTGAAACCAGCGTCTACATGGGGTTTAGGTAATTCTGATGTGTAAATTTCCCGCTGATGTGTATTCTCCCTAAACCAGCGTCTGTCGGCATTGATGTGTATTCTCACCAGCTGATGTGAGATAACCCCAGCGCCCAGTAGGGGTACCTTACTAGGGGGTCCTATTGCAAAAAGGATCCTACTATTTAGGGTACTAGATTAGGGTCCCCTATTTTCGGAAACTCCCAAATTCAGCTTTTGGAACCTTATTAGTGGTTCGCGGTATTGGTCTCTTCGTAGTCTAGAACGTACGAAACCTAAAAAAACAAAGAGAGATAGCCTAACCGCTTTCCTATATAGTTAGCACAACTTCAAGCAAGTTCTGCTGGTCTGTAGACGACTGCAGGCACAACACGACGGCATATGCTCTACATGCCATGGATTGTAGCAGACACAAAAGTACAAAATGCACATGCTGTGTGGCAGGAGTGCGTCAGGGAAGCCTCCTGCACTTTATCATGACATCAAGAAGACCCGAAGATTTTCCGTGACATGCCGTTGCATGCTGCTTCGGCTGAGGGAGTCTCTTTTCCCAGAGGGTCCAAGTACCCAAATAGTAGGGCTTTAAACCAAAAATCCATACTCTGGATGGTTTCTGGACCTTGAAACCCTCGTATTTGGGTACTTCGGTTGATGGTATAAATCCTGCATTACCCATAGTAAGGAACCTACCATAATTCCCATAGTTTAGGGTCCTTAAGGTAATACAGGATTTCTATCATCCACCGTTGGACCCTTAGGGTTTGCTTCTTGGATTTCACTCCGAAGTCTTGAGCTGGCCATGGAGACCGGCGGAAAGTGCGTGCTGAAGGATATGGGAGTTTCCGAAAATTAGGGGTACCTTGCTTTGGGGTCCTTTTTATAAGGATCCTACTATTTGGGGTACTATATATATATATACATATTAATTAGGGTCCCCTATTTTCGGAAACTCCCATATCAGCTCCGACATTTCGGGGCAGTTGTTGAAGATGGTGGCAATCTCCGATGAGGACTTGGAGAAGGTCTTGTTGACTTCTATCGCCAATATATAAGCGGGCAGCCAAGTTCGGGCTCATGAAGCAGCAACAGGCTCACGAGTCTGGTACGTTTTGCGTCTATGCCCAGCACAGCGGCCCTGACTGGAGTTACAACAAGCCACCATTCACCAGATCCCTTTAAATCCCAGGACCCCAAACTCCAAACCCTAACCCCTGAACTCCCTGGACTCTCAACCGCAAACCCCATACCCTAAATCCTAAACCCAAGACCCCAAACTCTACACCCCAAACCCCAACTCCAAGCCCTAAGCCCTAAACCCCAAACCTAACAACTCCGATGCAAAGGATTCGACTGGAAGAACGGCGCTTCACTGGTCTTGCCTTCTGGGCTGCGGCCTGAGACCCCGAACATCAGTCGCAGCTTCTTCCATAACCAGGGCGGGAAGATTTCTTCCGTGAGTTGGATAGCGGGTTTGGCAAGGGTTCTTATTCTAATCATACTTAGTAAACGGGGGTGCTCGAAACTGTTTCGGTTTATATATGAATCTGAACGTTTCTTTTGCCTGGCCGTGTGACAGTGAGGAGAGAGAGAGAGGCTTGTTTTGGGGAACCTCGGATTTATCAGGCTTGAAACGATAATCATGGGCTGTAAGGATTTTGCAAGGTTTTGGTTTTGGGAAGGGCTTAAGTATGTTATCGGGCATCCCCGAGATTGGCCCAACCCCCCCCTAAACCCCAAACCCAAATCCTATAGACCCTAAATCTTGAGCGTGATCAAGGGCGACCTCGTGAGCTTCATCACTGATGTCACCCCAACTTCGTAAGCTTGTTTCGTTGTTGTCGGGGTTCTTCTGTTATTCACTCTCGGATCCCCTCATTTCCCTGGCTGCGCGTTAACGTTCTAGAATTCACAACCTTAGACGTAGAAGTGCCCTGCAATGCCCTGGTACATAGATGGGAGTTTCCGAAAATAGGGGACCCCAATATAGTACCCTAAATAGTAGGATCCTTATTATAAGGACCCCAAAATAAGGTACCCCTATTTTCGGAAACCCCCAGATGTTGCGTGAACTACCATGCCGGGTTTAGGTAAGGTACTTATCAGACCGACAGGATATGAGATGTAATGCCAGGTTTAGGGTTTAGGGTTTTGGGTTTAGGGTTTAGGGTTCATCTGTTTCCTCACAGCCCTAATAAAGGTACTTACATTAACTTACTTATGAATTTTTGGTGGGTTCATTCAGTAATTTTGCTCCAGAACCAGCAGCTGTGGCACTGACCCCAATCCACAGCTTAGGTTTTAGGGTTTATGCGGGGTATCGACTTTTGTTTAATGTTTCAGGGCTTATAGGGTTTTTCCACAGTTTAGGTTTTGGTGTCTAGGGTGTACCCTTGACCTGAAACCCTCGCAATCCCTGACTTGGACAACTTAGGCCTCATGTCGCAGAGACCCTCCAGAGCTCGAACTTATTTGTTCATCTTAGCTCAAATCCTGTCCTTCAAACCCTCAAGCCGCTAAACATTCCTCAAACCCTGAAGCTGCTGAGCTCGTCGAATTTTCATGCGGCTGAGTGTCCGCAGGCACCCAACTCGCTCGCTGGCCATGACTATCCCACCGTAAGGGTCGATAGGCAAGGGATCTGGATTTTAGTGCGCCCGGCGCCGGCTCCAACAACAAGCGGGGTCCGGGATACTGAGTTTCTGTTGGAAGCGCCCTGTCCAATCCCAGGGGCTGTTGATCTACACCCGTACGATCTCCCCCAGGCTGTGTGGCAAGACTTGGGAGTTTCCGAAACTAGGGGACCCTAGGATCCTTACTATACGGGCACCCAAATAAGGTACCCTTCATTTTCGGAAACTCCGACTTAGCCCAAGCTTGTGCTGCCAGGTCCAGGTTGCTCGACTTGCCATCCGCCCCGGTTGTTTCCGACAGACGGGGGAGCGCACCGAGGAGGTTCATGGGACTTAGCAACTAGGGTTATAAATAAGTTAACTATACTTATAATTACGTATAACCCCGGTTAAGGTACTTATAACTGTACTTACTAAGTCCCATGAACCTCCAAGCACCGAGGGTCTGTCTTGGGAAGACTTGAAGACCTGGAACGACTGGAACAACGGAGCCAGAGCAGCAACGCCTTGGCGTTTGACTGGACTGCAGGCGAGGGCGCCCAAAGGCTCCAAGTACCTTTATAGTGGATACTTGAGCCTTGAAGAGGTCCCTATTTAGGTAGTTTAAGGCCTAAGTATGTACTGTGTGGGTGCATGGAGCCTCAGGGGCGCTGGCGGACATGATCGCCGCACGCCTGCTGGACTGTCGCTACCACCGCAAGGAGAAAAACAGCAACCTCCTGGATCGCATTATACTTCCTAGACTCTGCAAGCTCCAATAGACATGGGAGTTTCCGAAAATGGGGGACCCTTATATAGTACCCTAAATAGTAAGATCCCTATTATAAGCACCCCAAACAAAGGTACCCCTAATTTTTGGAAACACCCACATGTTTGCAGTCCTATTCACAAGAGTAACCTGCTAAGAACCCTGAAAGGAGCCCTTGTCCCTAAAGCCGTACAGATCTGAGTCCTTCGCTTGATGATATAAATCCTGCATTACCTAACGACTCAAACCTATGGGATTTAGGGTTTAGGGTTTAGGGTTTAGGGTGGGAATTATGGTATATTCCTTATTATGGGTAATGTAGGGTTTATATATCATCAACCGTTACAGCTCCCATATAGGGGCCTGAATAAGTTCCCACTTCAAGGAACCCCTCGAAGAGCCGCAGGCAGCTCTTACTCTACTCAAAGGCTCCATATACCTTTAGAGTAGATACTTAAGCCTTAAAGGGTTCCATAAAGGGTATCATAATGGCTTTACTATTTGGGTCTATGTACCTTTATAATAGAGATACTTAAGCCTCAAAGCGGTCCCTATACAGGTACTTCAAGGCATAGGTATATACTATATGGGTACATGGAGCCTTAAGGCTAAGGTAACCCGGAATAACCTACTTTTTTAGGGTTCCTTAAAATGATTTCCTTATATACGTCCTTAAACAGTTAGGTTATTCTTCAAAGTTAAGTTAAGGGTCCAAGAGTATTGGATTTTGGGACTTTAGTCCCTTCTATTTGGGTACTTGGACCCTCTGGGTTAGCAGTTATGGGGCCCTTGTATTGAACACCCGAGGTCTGGAAAGTCTGACATCTCTGATCCTGGCGCATGATGCTCGCGTGGCGCGCGCCCAAAGTCAACAGCCTAGGGTTTCGGGTTCAGGGTTTCAGGATTTGGGGTTTCGAGATTTGGGCTTTGGGGTTTGAGGATTTTGGGTTTTGGAGTTTTGGGCTTTGGGGTTTCGGGCTTAGGGTTTCAGGATTTTAGGTTTTAGCAATTTTGGGGCTTTAGGGTTCAGGGTTTCGCGTTTAGCCTTTTGGGTTTGGGGCTCATAAGAGTCTCTAGGACCCAGAGTAAGCCCTTATTCCCTTTTTGGGGGTTCAGCTTCCCTTATAAACCACCTTTCAACCAAAAAGGGCACCCTTTTTATTACCACGTCACTCCTGGGTCTAGGTCTTGAGACTCAGGGTTTGGGGCTTCTTGGGGTTGAGGGTTCGGGCTTTGGAGCTGAGGCGGTACTTGGAAGGGCAGGGGACTTAGTAAGTAGGTTATAAGTAGGGTTATAATTGGGGTAACTCCATTTAGGGTACTTCCAAGTAGTGTTTTTATAAGGGTTGCGGGGTGTCGGCGGTCTAGTTAGAGTTTGACGAATCAGGCTTCAGGGTTTACGGTGGCAGTCGCCTATTTCGTGAGTTGTTACGTGACTGGTGTTTAGAAGGCTCATACCCCACCACCTTTCCATGGTAGGGTTAGGATGTTGGGTCTTGTGCCAACTTTTGGGCTCGGAACTTAGACGCGCACCGGTTTTGCGTACTGTCTTTAAGTGTGCCGGGGCTTCAGGAATAAAGGTTTCAATGTTTGGAATTCTTCACGGGCTTTCCATCTGAGTTGACAGGGTTGTGGCATGGCGCCGGAAAATTTAAAAGGTCTTGTCCTTGGGCACTTCTTTATCAAGTATATAATGGCAAAACCGCAAAGCTCTGATGTTTCAGAGTGTTGTGGACTTGACCTTGGCTAGAGACTAATATTGGGGCCTTACTCATCAGAATTGGGTGTTGGTGCATATTATGGGTATAAGTGTACGGAAAAAGTATAGTGAGGAACCCAACGGAATACTATTTCCAGAAACCAAAATTATTTCGGCTTCTATACATAGACATAACATGGCTTATTATCAGGACTCTCGATTTCGATGCTTTGGTCGTTGCAGATTAGGGTACCGGTCGCCTGCGTTTAACGCAGCGCTTAGGGCCATTTATAGGGATTGGTTTCGGGCCTTTGTGGGTTTAGGGTTCGCGCGCATCCAGGATATACAGCTTAGGCTGCTGCTTTAGCGTGTAGGGACTAGGGCTCAGGGTCGTTCGGTCGCCCGGCATACAAGAGGTGCTTGAGTCCTTGGCAACCAATGGTCTTCCCCCTGAAGTTCCCTCTTCTCACTACACGGTAATATACCCAATCCGGCCCCTGTGCTAAAGTAATCCCCTGTAGTAACCCGCATGGAACGTAAACGTTGAAGAACCATTGTATTAGGACAGTTGGCATACCGATGTTGACCTTAACCCTAAACCCTAAGCCCTATTCCTGTGCTAGCAGCAAGTTTGAAGTTCAGTCTTCACATCGACAGTATAGCCCTGCGGGTCCATCTAAGGCTATAATAGTGTACTACCTATATAGTCTCCACTGTACTTCCTTTTTGGGGGTAACCAGTCTTATGGTTAGGATCCTATGATACAGATTTGGGTTAAGTTCACCAAAAGAAGAACTACAATGGAGACTATAGGTATACTGGTTACTTCAAGGGTTCCTGTAATGGTATTGCAGCATTTCCACCGGCTCTTGTAGGGTTTACTACGGGGTGTTAGGCGCCGCACACTTATAGGCATATTTCTAGTCGATCTGTATATGATTAATACACATGAACACACGAATACACAAATAAGTAAGTAAACACATGAGTATGATTACGGTACATGTATATAGTATATACAAGCACACAGGTACGTATTGGCGCACACGCGTGCGCACACCTAATAAAACTGCGCCCCCGACCCTCGACCTTCAACCATTATCCGCTTAGTTCCTTCGTCAGTATACTGTCAAATGCTTCAAACCCTGTCGCAACTGCCAAGGCACACCCGACTAACTTATATTGTCCCCAGGACATTGTGGATCAGAGCGGCAGGACTGCTTGCCGCTGGACCAGCACGTTCAAGTTCAGGGTGTAGGTTTCGGGGTTTGAGATACCCAAAACTGCACCTTAACTTCTAATATTCTTCTTTTTTAACCCTAAGCCCATATTACTTTAAATTCCTCACTGATATTTCCTTTGGCAGGTCCTTAAAACTGTCAGCTGCCTGCGCTCCCTAAGCTTCAGGAATAAGGAATAACAAATTTAATTTTTCATCCTATCCCAACCATGAACTAGTACCCCAAATATGGGTGGTTGTCAAAATTAGGGTCCCTTTTTTGGAGTACCCTAAATAATAGGTGCCGTATTACAATAGGGACCCAACAAGGGACCATAATTTTGACAACCACCCATATAGAGAAGTAGATACCTGAAAATAGAGGAGTAGATAACCTGAAAGGGGTGGGGTATGAGCCTACAGTTTCAGAGTTGAAAAATGCAGGGTTAACCGTAAATTCTCTTTGAGGGCTTGAAGGGGTTAGCGTTTTGGGCTTTACGGCTGGAGGCATGAGAGTTTAGGGATATACGTTTTGTGTTATCAAACTTATAGGATGGGACGTAGATTGTTCGGGAGTCTACCCTGAAGTCCCTAAAGCCTACCTGGACGCTAAAGAAGCTACATGTTTAGGGCTCCCTAACATGATGTCCTTTTTTGGGAGTTTCCGAAAATAGGGGACCCTAAACTAGTACCCTACATAGTAGGACCCTTACTATAAGGACCCCCAAAATAGGGTACCCGGAATGCTCGGAAACTCCCATATGGGTAGTTGTCAAAATTAGGGTCCCTTTTGGAGTGCCCCAAATAATAGGTGCCGTATTATAGTAAGGGCCCAAACAGGGACCCTAATTTTGACAACCACCCTTATAAGTCCTTAAGAAGGTATGTTATTTGGGGTCCAGGTAAAGCCCTCAACCCACTGCTTCAGGATGTTGTGGAGTCGTCCGAACGAGTTTGGGTTTATACTTAAAAAGAAGTATTACATGGGTTGTGGTGTAATGAGGTTTGTTGAAAGTTTCGACTTCAGAATGCTTGGCTCAAAGTTGTGGAGTCGTAGGGTTTAGCTTAGAGTTCAGGGTCATAGTGTGGGATTTGGGCGCAGGCATGGCGAATGCTGTGAGTGGTCCCTATATAGGTACTTTACGGCCTAAGTATATACTATGGCGAACATGGAGCCTTAGGGAAAGGAACCAGTACTTGGAGGTTCATGGGACTTAGTACTTAGTAACTACAGTTATAGGTGCCTTAAGTGGGGTCACAGCTAGTTAGAAGTATAGTTAGCGTAATCACAACCCTAGTTACTAAGTCCCATGAACCTTTAAGTAAACCCTGAACCCTAAACCCCATAGATCCCTTTAAGGAACCCCTATAGATCCCTTTTAAGGATCCCTTTAAGGAACCCCTATAGATCCCTTTTAAGGAGCCCTTTAAGGAACCCCTATAGATCCCTTTTAAGGTCCCCTTTAAGGAACCCCTATAGATCCCTTTTAAGGAGCCCTTTAAGGAACCCTAGTAACTAAGCTAAAGGAACCCGGAGACCCCAGGCCACTGCGCTGCCTTGGCAAGAAGTGCTCCTGGCTCGGACGGATGGCTGTCGGGTGTCGGGTTCCCTTAGCTTACCTTTGGCCCTAAGGCTCCATGTACCCATATAGTATATACTTAGGCCTTGAATTACTTACATAGGGACCCCTTTAAGGCCTAAGTATCTACTAGAAGGGTACATGGAGCCTTAGGGTGGTTAGTACGGATTGGAGGAATGGGGTACAATTATAACTACTATTACGACCAGTCTTCCATTCCCTACTGACCAAAGGTAAGTTAATCCTTCGGAGTAGTTTCGAGGTCTTACTGTAATAGCACTGTAATAAGGGTACTGTAGGGTCTGGGGGGGGTTGGGGTTTAGGGCTTTGGGTTCCTTGAAGGATTACCCGAAGAACATGTACGAATACTATGGGGTTGTCTAGGGTCTAGGCGTCGTTCAGGGTTTGGTGTTCTGTTTGCATGTGTGTAGGGCTTACCTTACCCGCCCAAATAACCCACCTTAAGGAGGACTTATAAAAGGAATTCGTAATAGGGAACCCTGACAAGGAAGGTTCTATAGTATCCAGGTAGCGAAGAGCTTGGAGATGAGCTCGGAAACGGATAATGTTTGTAGGGTGGTACCCGAAGGGTCCATGTACTCATATAGTACATACATTGGCCTTAATGTAGTCCCTGTATAGGTACTGTACTTTGGGGCTCATGTATCTCTATATGGGAGTTTCCGAAGATGGGGACCCCTATATAATATCCTCATAGTAGCATCCTTATTCTGAGGACACCAAAATAACGTAACTCTTATTGTCGGAAACTCCCATATGGGTACATGGACCCTTAGGCGTAGAGGGCCGAGGAGTCCGGGCAGGGTATGTTTTGTGTGTTTGGGAGCGTCAACATGATGTCTAGCAAGCGGTTATTAGTTTCAAACGGGTTCTTCTGTTTCTTGTGCTTCTTCGTATGATTTTTGTAGGATATGTATATATATATATATATATAGTTTTTCGTTTATACAAACATAGTTGACGATTCCAGGTCAAAAGGGTTTAGGACCGTCGCTTTTCTGCAGAGTACGAAAGGAGAGGCTTGACCTCTACGAGTAGCTCCGACGGATAATGATATAAATCCTGCATTACCCAGAATAACGAATATGCCATAATTCCCATAGTTTAGGGCCCTTAAGGTAATACAGGATGTGTATCATCAACCGTACTTCGGATTATGTGGAGTCCTGATCCTTGCGGATCCAATGCTATGCAAGGACCAGGTTCACCAAGATGTTGCAGCTGTGCTCCAGATTCAAAACGGGAAAGTGGGGCTTTTGGCTATCTGAAGTTTGCAGCAGGCTTCAGTGCTATCTGGAGACTTGAAAATGCTGAGGCTGAACTTTAAAGAAGCAATAGTCTCTCATAGGTAAACTGCAGCTTTAGGATACATAGCGTTTGTAAGCTGCTGTTTAGGGTGAACCTTACATCCTGTCCCTAAGAGTCCGATTGGGCAGTTTTGGGGGAAAAATGTCCGATTGGGCAACCTGCTGTGTGAACTTTATGAAGAGAGCACGACAGATGGAAGTGTGGTTTTCGGGAGAAAGGATTGAAAACTACGTCCACCTCCCTCTCGAGAGCAGCATGACGCGTACCGGTCTCGTGCGCCTGAAATTCAATGTGAAGGGTGGAGTGCCTCACTCCGCTGACACTTCCCGATAGGTCCCAGCGGAGTGGACATACATCAACCATGGACAGAATCGGGACTCGACGACGCTGGGGGTCATCTACCAACCTAGTTATGAGGTCTTGAACATTCTGGAGATCTTGAAGAGTCTCCAAATTCCAAAGACGAAGGGCCGAGTGCTTTGGCATGTTCCGAACCATGGGGTATTGACTACTGAGCTCTCTGGGAACCTTTCGCAGACGTTACACGACTCTACGGTGGTATTGGTCGAAAGCTGTTCTAGAAGTATTGGGGTCACATCCATGATCACATTCGTGGTCCTTCTTCACGTCCTAGCTGACGGAACCTCCTGCAAGCAGTGTCGATGACGTTGCAAGTATATCTTCGTGCCATTGCAGCACGCCCACATTCACCCTATCAGACACGATCCCATCTTCAGGATTTTGAGAACATAGAGAAACCCTACACAGCAGCCTGGCACGTGATATCCTCCGAAAGGTCCCCAAAAGCCTCGAAGCCTACACCCGAAACCAACTATAGTTGCCTCACGGAGCCCTTATGATTCCAACCCCGTAGGAAAGCTCCTCTAACCCTTCATCGCCACGCCAGCATCCAGAAGATCGAAAGCCCAAGGCCTAAACCAAGACCTAAACCCAACATCTTAAGGGCGAAAGCACTTGAAACCCTCATCCGGAAATGCTAAACAGCAGACTCCAAACCCTAAACCCCGATAGTAGCCTCAGAGGGTCCTTGGGGAAGCCCTCTACTGTGTCATGCTCCTTGAAGGAACTCTACAAGGAACAATTAAAGAACTCTACTCTACTGTGGGGGCCTTAATAATTACCAGTTCGGGGTTCCTATTCATCGTTATAGTATAACATACACGAAAACCCTTTTCTGATTATTAAGGCCCCATTGCCAAACCCTTATAGTAACCACTGTAGATCCCTGTCTAAAAACCGTTTACAAGGAAGCCTATTCTAGTTATTAAGGCCCGTCTACTAAATCACTATACTGGCCCTTATAGTGACCCTTATAGACACCCTTTAAAGGAACCCGAAACCCTAAACCCTATGCTATTAAGGCCCCTATATGAAACCCTTCAAACGCGTCGTGCCTGAGGTCACGAGCCTCCGAATGCTCTCCGCAGAGAAGAGCAGTCATGGGACGATGGAGGCCGACAACATCGAATACGGAGGGGTTTAGGGTTTAGGGTTTAGGGTTTAGGGTTACAGGTTTCAGGATTTAGGTTTAGGGTTTACCCCAAGGCTCCTAAAGGGATCATGGGCTTTCTGGGGGAGGGGTTCGGGCTTTGGGGGCTAAGGTTTGGGATCTGACTACGAGGGTCCAGGAGCATTAGGGTAGGGTTTAGGATTTAGTCAGGGTTTGGGGTTTAGGGACAAAGTCGAATGTAGAGGCGTACATAACTACGAATGTCATTTCTGAGTATTCCTGAATGCAACCTAATTAGGATTTTGTTATACACCCCAAGCACGAATAAATGGCAACATTCTGCCTTAGCTTTTGGCGATGCAATGATGCGTTAATTGTACCTCAGAACCCTTTCCTACGTACTAATGCCCCTTGTTTCCTTCCCGGTACGTCATGTAGGTTTACAGAAGGCATGACTTGCAGGAGAGTACTGTGTCTACTGCGAATCATCACTTTGGTCCTTGTGCATGCACATTGTTGCAATCCTGCTCGGCTGTAATACGCTTTGGGGTTTAGGAGGTTTTACCAACTCCAGCGAAGTAGCTTTGGTGTTCGGGATTGTGGCGAGTGTTTCTAGGCCTCCTTAGGAATGTTTGAAATTTTGGGATAACACGGGGATACTAGTTCAAAAAGCTCTACATCATGTGGTTCCCGTAGCACATCATCTTAGACTAGGCTTCTGTATACGAGCCCCAAAGCCATCCCTGAGATCTAAACCGTCTTCCTCAGTGTTTAGGGAGCAGGGTTTTGCCGCTTGGTATTTGGGGTTTTGGTGCTAGCGATTGATCGCAGGGGTTAGCTTTTTTTTTGTCCTGCTACTTTCGAGATCCCTCCAAAAGCCTGTGTAAAAAAGCCTGCCAAAAATGAATCCTTCAGGATTCGTTCTGAAACCTGCGCCGTAAGCCCTGAAGCCTGAATCCTTCATAGAACCCTAAGAGAAACCGCTACAGGAACTCTTCAAGGAACCCCGAATCCTGAACTCTGAAAGCCTACGGATCTAATAAGTCGTTTATAAGTAGGGTTATAATTGGGGTTACTCCATTTAGGGTACTTATAACTCTACTTATAACCTACTTACTAAGTCCCCTGCCCCTCCAAGTAGCCCTTACATTTAGACTCCCAGTATGCAAATAGTACCTAGTTTGGGGTTTTTGGGGGTCTAAAGTCCATAAGTAGTGCCCACTTAGTGCTACTTGGAGTCTTAGAGTGCAGGTCCAAAAAGTTGGAGGAAACCCAATAGCCTCAATCCTGCAGGGTAATGTATAGGGAATCCAAGCACTGATTGTCCAACTTTTGGAGGGTTTACCATACGGTAAACCAACGGAATACTACCTACTTAGACCCCCACTTACAGTAAAAGCCAGAAAGTTGGAATATGATTATCCTACACCCTTTATGGTAAATTATAAGGTATCGTACCCTGAAACCATATTCCAACTTTCTGGAGTTCCCTTTAGGGCTATGTGCACTCTCAGGGGCAAAAACCAAGGTCTTCCTCCAGGAGGATTCCGCGGGGCGGACTCCCCTGCAAATCGCCGCTGAGCAGAAACTCGGCACTGAACTTCGTCTTGTCAAGGGGCACTTATAGTGAACCCCAGAAAGTCGGAACATGGATTTAGGACGGTTAGTGCTGGGATTTCCTATACTTTACCTTAAGGGCATGAGGAGAATGATGTTCCAACTTTCTGGCTTCTACTGTAGAGGGTCTAGTATTTAGGGTTTCAGGTTTAGGGTTTACGGTATATGGTGATGCAGGCTAAACGGCGATTGGGATTGAGTTTTTTTAGGGGGGTAGGGGGGGGAGCATTGCAGGATATAATGGGTTTAGATTTGAAGAGCTCTTATAGGGTGTGGTAGGATTTTCTTAGTTTGTTTTGCATTGGCCGGCTTTCCAAGGTTCTTATACTCGGGTACAGCTGTCTACTGCAGGAATATACCTTGTATCATAGGAGAGATCCTACCATAATTTAAGGTATATTCCTTACTTATGGGATAATGATAATGAAGTCTCTGAGAACTCTGTCTTTTTGAGGTTTTAAAGCGGTGTTCGAAGGATTCAAGCAGCCTTGGGGTTTCGTTATAGGATCCTTAAGGGAGGGTGGTTCAATGGGGGAGGGTACAAGGAATCCTTAGGGGAACCTTAGCGAGTACTAGGGAGAGTTAGGGATCACTAGGCTATGTACCCCCCTTGGAGCCCCCTCCCTTAAGGATACTATAGTTTCGAGTCTTGAGATCAATGTGTGCGGGTGTTTCCCGAGGGCTGCAGTTACCTATACCCTTCGGCTCTAAGGACTCATATTTTAAGGCTTTTGGGCCCAAAGACCATACTATATAAGGCTTTTGGGCTATTTTGAGCCTTAGGGATATTGTGAGTTACCTATATGGGGGTTTCCGAAAATAGGGGACCCTAATATAGTAACCTAAATAGTAGAATCCTTATTATAAGGACCCCCAATATGGTACCCCCAGTTTTCGGAAACTCCCATATGGTGGGCTACTACTGTATATGGTTAGTAGTAGAGTAGGTAACCTTTAACCTTTTTTGGGTGGTAATTATAGTCCCAATGTAATCCCTACATAACCAGAAAGGTTAACCTTTAGTTCCCTATGGTTGGGATCATGCAAAACCGGGCTTAGGGTTTGAGAGTTTGGGTTCAGGGGTTGGGGCGGGTTCAGGGTTTAGGGATCGAAACACAGAACTAAGGATTCCGTTGAAGTTAATAGGATCTGCAAGGGCTCCTTTACAGTAAAAGCCAGAAAGTTGGAATATGATTATCCTACGCCCTTTTATGGTAAATTGTAGGGTATCCTACCCTGAAACCATATTCCAACTTTCTGGAATTCCCTTTAAGGAATCCATGGGAGAAACTTCAGCCCTGGGTTCTTTTGATTGAGAGTATGTTTCCGGCATTGAGACTGTAGGGTCCTAGAGTCAGTGCTTTAGCGGTTTATTGTTCTAGATTTTAGCTGTATGCACATGCATATGTGTGTATAATATGTGTACATACATACATATATAACACATACACACGCACACACACAGTGTGTGGGGGTACATGTGAATGTACATGTACACAGACAGCGATGTATGTACACATGTATGCAAGGATGGATGGATAGATGGATGTAGTTGGATTTGCGACTCTCGCGTGGGGTCGTGGCCCAAGCCAATAGAGGCTGTCAGGGACGCAAGAAGAATTAAGTGGTAGGTGTGCTCTTGTACTAGGATCATTAACAAGTGTTAGACCAAAATGCATACTGTAAAATACCCTAAAACCTTAAACATTAAAACCCCAAAGCCCTAAAGCCATAAAGCCCTACACCCTAAACCCTACACTCCGCGCCTCCTAGAAACACCCTGAGATCGGAAGGTCCGATCAAACCACAAAAAGCCACAAGGGTCTAGGGGCTTTATACCTAGAGGCTCATACCCTACCCCGTTTTGGGACACCTAGAATTCTGGTTTCCTGGGATCTGTTGTGTAGACAGTAGATACCCCCCAAAAATGGGTAGGGTAAGAGCCTACAGGTAGGGTATGCAGCAAGACACGTCTTAAGTGGACATGTGGGAGTTTCCGAAAATAGGGGACCCTAGTATAGTACCCTAAATAATAGGATCCTTACTATAAGGACCCCCCAAAAAAGGTACCCCTACTTTTCCAAAACTCTCATGTGGGTACCAGTATACAGGGAACTCCAGAAAGTTGGAATATGGATTAATGGTAGGATCCCCTATAATTTACCTTAAAGGGGTTACGATAATCATATTCCAACTTCCTGGCTTCTACTATAAGGGATCAGACCCCTGAGTCCCAAGCCCACTTATGGACAGAATCCCTCTTGCTTCTGGTTTAGGGCTTAAGGTTTAGGGTTTAGGGATTTAGTGTTTGGGGTTTAGGGTTCAGGGTTTAGGGTCTTGCTTCTGGTTTAGGGCTTAAGGTTTAGGGCTTAGGGATTTTGTGGGCTCTGCCTATAGGGCCATACCCTTCTCATTTTTTTCGGTACCTAACTTTCTATATCACAGATCCTAGATACCGACTGGCAAGGCAAGGTGGAGCTGGGGGGTGGTGAGTGATGCGAGGGCCTGAATCTGAATCTAAACCCTAAACTCTATAGAGTCTAGAGTAACTCTAGAGTATTCTTATACTAGCCTTACAAAACTTTGCAGGCACTCTTTGCAGGAACCCTGAATAAACCCAATAAGCCCTCTGGTACCCTTTGGAGAAATACCTCACAAAGCCTGGTAGGCCCCTTGCAGGCACCACACTTGGAGGGTCGGGGGACTTAGTAACTGGTTATCTTCGGGACTTATAAGTACCATAACCCCAATTAGGGTACCTCTTAGGGTACTTATAAGTCTACTTACTACCTACTTACTAAGTCCCCCGACCCTCCAAGCAGGGCCCTAGACCCTTAAAGGAAGCCTTTCCCCTTCTTTCTCAGAGCCTGAAGCTCTCTCTCAAACGGTTTAGGGTTTAGGGTTGAGGGTTTAGGGTCTACCATGAGCCCTTCAAGAAGCCCTACTCGTAGGGCTCTGTGTAGCCATTCGGTAGAAACTTAGGCCTTAAGGTACCTATATCGGGACTCCTTTAAGGCTCAAGTATCTATACTACAAAGGTAAGCTTTCGCAAAGCAAAAAGGTTGAACTTGGACGTTAGAGTTTCTGGTAGACATCTGCGCCGAAGAACATGTCGATTGCACTAGAAGTTGCATTGCTCAGTGGGAAGACAGCTACAGTGCAAGTTAGCTTGGAAGACGTGGTCGAAACACTGAAACTTCGTGCGCAGACAGCGCTTGGCGTGGGACGAGGGCGGCTGATGGACTCATCTGGAAGCGTTCTAGATGCAAGTGCACAGATCAGGCATGCTGGTCTGCAGAGTGGTGATGCTCTGACCTTGCAAATTAACCTGGTTCAAGCGCGTGGCAACACCGACGCCTTTGCTGCAATTCTTGGCGACGGTTCCGTCGTGACTTGGGGTAACCCTCGCTCCGGTGGCGACAGTAGTGCTGTGCAGGATCGGCTGAAGAACGTACAGCAAATCCAAGCCTCTCACGGTGCGTTTGCTGCCATTCTCAGTGACGGATCCGTCGTGACTTGGGGTGATGAGCGCTATGGCAGTGACAGCAGCGCTGTGCAGGATCGCTTGAACAACGCACAGCAAATCCAGGCCACGCGACACGCCTTCGCTGGCATTCTTGACAATGGATCCGTCGTGACTTGGGGCGATTCCCGCTACGGTGGCGACACTGGCTCCGTGGAGGGTCAGCTGCACAACGTATTCCGACTCCATGCCACATGTTGTGCTTTTGCTGCAATTCTTGGCGATGGTTCTGTCGTGACTTGGGGTCATGCTGACAAAGGTGGAGACAGCAGCAGAGTGCAAGATTTGCTGACAAATGTGAAGCAGATCCAAGCTAGTGACTGCGCTTTCGCTGCGATTCTTGACGACGGATCTGTTGTCACTTGGGGCCCCGCCTGCTATGGTGGTGACAGCACAGCTGTTGCGGATTGCCTGAAGAATGTGCACCTTATCCAAGCCACTGCCTGCGCCTTCGCCGCCATTCGTGGTGATGGATCCGTCGTGACCTGGGGAGAGCCTCAATACGGTGGTGACAGTAGCGACGTGCATGCTCAGCTGGAGAATGTTCAGCAGATCCAAGCCACTGAGGGCGCCTTTGCTGCCATTCTCGACAATGGATGTGTCGTGACCTGGGGTGATGCCGCCTATGGTGGTGACAGCAGTGCTGTGCAGAATCAGTTGAGGACCGTGCTGCACATCCAAGCCAATGACTGCTCTTTTGCCGCGATTCGTTTTGATGGATCTGTGGTTACATGGGGTGATGCTGAGTATGGTGGTGACTGTTGTGCCGTTCAGGATCAGTTACGGAGTGTGCAGCAGATCCAAGCCAGCGACAATGCTTTTGCCGCCATTCTTGAAGACGGATCTGTTGTCACTTGGGGCGATGCTCACTATGGCGGCGATAGTAGTGCTGTGCAGGATCAGCTACAAGACGTGCAGCAAATCCACGCCACTGACTCTGCCTTTGCTGCCTTTCTTGGCGATGGAGGTCTCGTGACATGGGGTAGGCGACGTTCTGGTGGCGACAGTAGTTCGTTGCGGAAGCAGCTGCCCAAGGTTTAGCAGCTTAAAAGATCTGCTGTGCATCGCTCTTTGTAATGCCTGAGGCTCACACATACCCAGAGGGTCCAAGTACCCAAATAGTAGGGTTTTAGGTCCCAAAATCCATACTCTGAATGGGTTTTGGACCTTAAAAGCCTACGATTTGGGTACTTGGACCCTTAGGGGTAGTGCTTGCTGCAAGCAGTAATAGTGGACCCCCCGCCCCGCCCCGCCGCCCCCCCGCCCCCACCCGCACAGTCCGAAATTCACAAACCCGAAGCACAGACCCGAAGCCCCAGCTGTTGGCAAAGTCTTTTTCATAGGGTTTAGGGGTTTAGGGTTTAGAGTTTAGGCGGACGGCGGGCGTGATACTTTACAACTGCAGCGTTTTGTTCAGTGTGCGTTCAGTGTTTGCGTTTATGGTTTAATTTGTGGCTTGGGGGTGGCTTTGGGCATAGTGTACTACTGTTGACGGTTTCCTTTGGAGTGCGAGCTTTGGCATTTATTGGGTTAACCGTACGTTATAAGGCTTCATCCCAAGTTCCTGAACCCTCCATAATTTGAGCAATTCTACATTTGTAATGCTCCAGGCTCGGGAAGGCCCACCTATACCTATAAGAGGGTTTTTAGGATATACCAGCTTCTACAATGTACGTGGTTTGGGGCTTACCTTAACCTTGAATAACCTACCAATTTGGGGTTTCTTATTATGATTTCCTTATAAAAGTCTTTAGAAAAGTAGGTCCTTCAGGATTTAGGTAGGGCTTAAGACTACGATTATGGAGGTCCCGAAACCAGGATTAGGATGCTGTTCAAGGGCCTGCGACCATAATGATACTTTCCGATCGGGATGGTTTGCAAGGGTTTAGGGTGCATAGGGCTCAGGGTTTAGTTTGTAAGGTTTTGGGATTGGGCTCTTAGAGGTCCTGTAACGGGGTCTGAACCACCTTGAGTATAGATCGTCTACTGCCGCGACCCTGACCGTGTCCTAAGACCCGTGGGAAACATGCTTCAGCCCGTAATCCCCCGCTTGTTTCAAGCTTGTAGCTGAAACCCGCACCGAGGAACGATGCACCTCGGCACAATTCACTAGTGGCAAGCGGGAATCTGGAGTGCAGGTGGTTTTGGGTGTAGGGCTGCTGACCGCAATTCTGAGCTGGTCATTTCTTTTTGGGATTGGGGTTTAAGGTGTCGACGGAAGGGCAACTAAACCCGAAACCCTAAGCCCTAACTTCTGGAATTCATGAGCTTGCCCGCCACGCGGGGTTACGGCAGGAATTGGATTGCAGGTCATGCCCAAGGCCAAAATTTCCACTTATCGCTGCAGTCATGCCCTGACAGTCTTTCGCGACCTCATTTGTACGTTTCCCTATATAGAGCCTTCACGTCATTCATGCAAGGGACCCCCCAATTTTGACAACCACCCATATGAGTTGACTCCCGACTGGGTTTAGGGTATTGGGCTTGTTGGGTGTAGGCTTGTCATCTTTCAAGTTCAGGCTGCCAAGGCTTCCAGTCTTGCGTTTACTAGGTATCCATTTGGGGAAACTAATTTCTTTTAATTTCCCTAATTGTTAAACATAGAGCCCAGACTTTAATTAATCTTGGGGGCTGTTGAAATCAACCCTAAACCCTAAACCCCGATCCCTTAGAGGAACCATCAGGGACCCTGAAGCGTCTCCGGAATTTGGGTTTACGGGCTCAGAAAGTTGCCAAAGCGGGTCGCATCCCGGAGCCGACTCACTCTTTGCAGATCCTGCTTAACTCTCCCTACCTGTAGGCTCATACCCCACTCCTGTTTTAGGGTACCTATTTTTTCCATACACACCATAAAACTATGTATCTTGAAAAAGGGGTAGGGTATGAGCCCATGTACCCATATCAATATGAGGATTCCTTTGTATGTTCCTCCTTCGAGCTTTCTTCGAGGGTTTTCCATAAAGGTTTAGGCAAACACTTGCAAGTGAACATGTCTTTGGGTTTAGGGTTTAATGGTCCATGTACTTATATAGTGTATACTTGGGCCCTCGGGAACCGAAATACGGAGTACATTGTAAGGGCCAAGTATATAGGGCACATGGACCCTTAGGGATTTACCATAAGAAGGAAGGCGAGTTGTTCACGTTCCATCCGAGTCTATCGCAGTCCCTTTCGGCCACTTATAGAACAGCTCCTGAGCAAGAACCCAACCAAGTTTCTTCAGGGTTTATGTGTAGGTCGATGTCCTCTGGCTGAAATCCTGGTGGTTCATGGCACTAAGTACAGTGCAGTTATAAGTACCTGAACAGGGGTTACAAGTAAGTATAAGTATAGTTGCCTTATGCACAACCCTGGGTACTGAGTCCCATGAACCTTTGAGCAGTGTCACATGGCGTGCAGGATGTTAGTGCTAACAGCAAGCAGGAAGAGAGCAGACGCCCTGGTCGTCAGTAGGGAACGGAGGAAGGGATCTAGGGTTCCTATAGCCCATTCGTCACGAAGAGCCAGCAAGTAAAGCCTCAGCCCTCCCCTCCGCCATCATCCTCCTCTGACTCATCCCCATGATCTCAGTCACGACCTTCGCCTGCTGTATACTTACTCTGAAGGTACATGCCACGAGATACTGGATGTTGGTCACTGGTAGCTCGGTAATCGTTACTTGTTACTGGTTGTTCATATGTATCTATCAAGAGCCTTTTACTGCATACTAGCAGTCGTAGTTGTGGTCGTCGTCGTCGGACTAGTAGTAGTAGTAGTAGTAGTAGTAGTAGTAGTAGTAGTAGTAGTAGTAGTAGTAGAAGTAGTAGTAGTAGTAGTAGTAGTAGTAGTAGTAGTAGTAGTAGTCGTGGTGGTGGTGGTAGTAGTAGTAGTAGTAGTATAATTTCCAAACCCGAAGCCCTGAACCCCAAACCCCGGAACACCCAAGTGCCTAAACCCTAAACCCCTGAATCCCGGAACCCCCTGAACCCCTGAACCCTAAACCGCTATCAACATGCAGACGGCAGCCTTGCTGAGGCCGCGACCATGGAGTGGCTCTACCTACAAGGCCAGCTCATGTAGGATACTTGGAGGTTCATGGTACTTAGCAACTTAAAGGGCTCCTTAAAAGACTCCATAAGGAGGCTGGGAGGGTTTCTATAAGGGTGCTCGAAGGGTTTTTATAGAGTCTGAAGGTTTAGGTGACTTAGTAAGTACAGTTCTCCGTCCCCAAATGGTGTTATAAGTTATGACAAGCATACTTACCTTGTGTTTATGACTCTATAGTTGCTAAGTCCCATATGAACCTTGAAGTAGGCCCTGAACCCTAAACCCCGAAAGGGAACCCTATTATGGAGCTCTATATCGTGCCCTTTAAAGAGAACCCTAGGAATCCCTAGATGCTAAGTCTCATGAACCTAGAAGTGCACCCAACATGCTTAGCCATAAGTCAGCCCAAAGCCATGTAGAGCGCTTGGATCATGCATATTGAGGTTGTGGCGGCGGCTTCTTGAGTTGTAAACTTTGCCCTTGTCGAGCCCTGTTGAGTACTGTAAAGCCCTCATTGAGAAAAAAACAACTCCCTAATCCCTCAACCCCTAAACCCTAAACCTTATGCGCTGAACAGAAGTTTAAGATTGCCCCTTCCTCTTATATAGGGGTTTAGGGTTTACTAATTAGAACCCTTAAAAGGGTTCTTATAAGCTGTCTATAAGGGTTACTGTGAGGCCTACCGTAAGGGCTTAGTATCAAAATCAAAGATGTCTGAATATTCAACACACCCGTACAAAAGTCTAGATCCCGACCACGCGCTACAATCTAAACTTTAAATTCTAAACCTTTCAAGTTGTCAATTTGCTGAGCCCCTTATGATTCTTTATTGATCCTCACTGGGGCCATTATGGTTAGCATGTTTGCTTCACTGCGCTTCTCCTATCGACGGAGGTATCAACCTCGAGCACCGGGATCGTCGGGGCCGAACGCCGCTGATGCCGCTTGCATCTAACCCTAAGGCTCCATGTACCCATATAGTAGATACTTAGGCCTTGATTTGGTCCCTATATAGGTACTTTAAGGCCTAAGCATATGCTATATGGGTACATGGAGCCTCAGGGCTAGCCAGCAAACTGTTTTATGTGGGG
The DNA here is from genome assembly GCA_905221615.1 of Symbiodinium sp. CCMP2592. Taxonomy (NCBI): domain Eukaryota; class Dinophyceae; order Suessiales; family Symbiodiniaceae; genus Symbiodinium; species Symbiodinium sp. CCMP2592. The sequence goes on along the minus strand of CAJNDT010002190.1, from coordinate 329,611 downwards.
CTTTCAAGGTTTTAGGATGGCGGTTTCTTGAATTTCAGGACCTTGGCTGGACCTTGTCCAAAACACGTTAGTATTGAATACCACATCCAGGGACAGAAGAACTTTGTAGCTACTTCTTGATTCGGTTTGAGTGATAAAAGCAGAACGTGGGCTTCCTGCAAAGCCGAAACATGTGGCCCAAGCACCAGGGCGTGCACCCCTGCGGAGTTCTTGCAAGGCACAACTGCAACAAAAGCAACGTGCTAGGTGGACCCGCCTAGACTAGGACTTCGATCTATGGATTAATTGGTTAATGATGGTTGAAGGAGTCACATACATACTGATGATTGCTTGAGTCACGTCCCCCAACCCCCACACACACAAGACCCTGTTTTTGTTTTTGTTTTATGCAGGCTTCTGTGTAAACAAGTATACTGCATCGTAATGTGCGGCAATTCTGTCGTCTTTGGTGGCCGTATCATGTCGTATCTGTGTTGGTGTCAGACTACTTGTCGTCCTTGTTGCTCTCATTCATTGAGTTCTGCTACACTTACCTTAAACACCTAGACCTAAGAGTAACCTAGGAATTAAAAGGGTGCCCTTTTTGGTTTAAAGGGGGTTCTAAGGGAACCTAAACCGTAAGAAAGGGAATAAGGGCCTACTCTAGGTCCTAGGGTGGGGCTATATTATACTCCCAAACTAGACCCTAAACCCTAAACCCCATAGATCCCTTTAAGGAACCCTATAGATGCCTACTTCCGGGTCCGAGCCCCGGAGCCCTACACCCTGAATTCCACACTGCGTGCTCCTGCAGGCGAGGGCACCCAAAGGCTCCTTTAAGGGTTCCTTTAAAGGGGTTCTATAAGGGTTCTATAGGGTTTAGGGTATTAAGGGTCCATGGTAGCTTCATAGTAGATACTTAGGCCTTAAAAGGGTCCCTATATAGGTACTTCAAGGCCTAAGCAGCATATACTATATGGGTACATGGAGCCTTAGGGGCAGTGGACTAGGGGGTTTAGCGGTTTTCTCAGTTTGCCGGCCCTTCTCGTCTGCATTGGGCTTAGGTGTCATCGATTCCATTCTGACCCTTTTTTATGACTTGAGGTTTAGGGTTTACCTAGAGGCTCATACCCTACCCCTTTTTTGGGATACCTAGTTTCATGGTTTGGATCTGTTGTATAGAAAAGTAGATACCCTAAAAGCCCTACATAGGTACTTGGGAGTTCAAGCACTAGCTTCCAACGTTCAGGCTAGCGTGTCTCAAGGGCCATCTTCGTGCAGTCCAATGGCTGTTCGTTCCTCAGTGGGTTTAGGGTTTGAGGGTTTCGGGTTTAGGGCTTCGGGGTTCAGGGTTTAGGGGCTGTGCGTAAGAGACTTCAGTGTTATATCGGGCTTTACAGCCGCTGTTAGGGCTTTGTTTTGGGTTTGACGGAGGCTTCACATATGAGCCTATTTGCGAAACCTACCGTTAAGATTTTGGTCTGGAGTTGTGGTTGAGTGACCTCCCGCCGAAATAGGTAGTGTTTGTGTACCTGGAGTTTCGCTGCATATTCTTAGTAGCTGAGTAGGTATAACCTTAAACCTTTTGCGGTTTCTATAATCCTACCATAGTAGAGAAGGTTAACCTTTTCGGGCTAGGGTACCCCGGCCCCTAAGTATTAGTTTCGTGCGGTGATGCCGCTGTTCACTTCGATTCCTGCTAACCTCCGCCATGGTTCGCTCCGCATCTGGGCCGTGTACAATAGGGGCGTAAATAACTATAGTCTCCTTAGGATTTATGTTTGATTTTTGTTCATATAAAACCCAAGAGAATATTAGAAACAATATTTTTATTATGGCTCTAAGGGGGTATAGATAATTACCAATACTACTTTGTGTGTTCCTTGTTACAGTTAGAGTATAGTGGCCCCCAAACTCTGTCCCAATGATAAAGGCCCCGACAGTAGACGTTGCCATTGTAGTTTCTTCGGCGCAGAGAGCCACTTTGGCATCAGGTCACGACATCGAACAAACGAAGGCAATGTAGGTTTTAGAGAGCTTGACGGGTCAAGTGGGTTTTCTCAGGATGTAAGCTTACCTGGACCCTATGAAGCCTTCTTTTAGGGTTCCTTGTCATGATATCCAGTCCTCGAAAAGGTAGGTTATCTAGGACCTGGAGTAGGCCCTTATTCCCTTTTTAAGGGTTCAGGTTCCCTTATATGCCCCTTTAAACCAAAAAGGGCACCCTTTTTATTCCTAGGTTACTCTTGGGTCTAGTTATTCAGGGTTCAGGAACCCTAAACCCTAAACCCATTCAGGTGTGGCACAAAACTGTCCGTCCCAATCGCCAAGCCGGCAGCACTCGGGCTCTGACGACACGGTTTACCATACTTTTACAGTCTACTTAAACTACTTGGCTTTCTTCTGGTTGGCTCTTTAGACTTTAACTTTTTTGGTTTCTATATGAACTGTAATAAGGAGGCTAAAAGTTTAACTTGTAGGAGGGGTTCAGCAGTCAGCCAAGACTATATGGGAGTTTCCAAACATAGGGGACCCGAATACAACACCCTAGATAGTAGGATCCTTAGTATAGGGGCCCCAAAACATATTCCGACTCGCCCCATATGGCACCGAATATAGGTATAGCATCATATAATCTCCCCCAAAACGCACCCCAAGTCATCAGAAGGCTCCGACATCATGTCCGTCAGGGTGGAAGTTGGTTTGCTCAGTGGCAAGACAGCTACTGTGCGAGTCGGACTGGAGGAGAAGGTTGAAGCATTGAGGCTTCTCAACCGTTGACACCATGGGCCCCTAGTATGGGCCCTTAACCTTGGGATCCCTAAATACCTACTATATACCCTACATAGACTCTTAAAGGTCCCTAGAACCTCCCTTAAACTACCAAACCCCACTTTTTTTGTAGGTTCTTATTATAAGCCCTAACATGGAGTTTATAGGGACCCTACAAAAAAGTAGGTTTTGGTAGGTTAAGGTCCTTTAGGGGCCCATACTTCGAACCTTGAGGCTTCGGGCGCAGACCACATTTGGAGTGGGCAAAGCTCGGCTGGTGAACTCATTTGGAAGCATCCTGGATGAATCTGTGCCGATAAAGCTGTCTAGCGTGCAAGACGGTGATGCACTGACATTGCAAATATGCAATACAGTTCAAGTTCAAGCCTCTAGCTTCGCTTTTGCTGCCATCCTCAGCGACAAATCCGTCGTGATTTGGGGCATTAAAGAAGGCTGGAGCGATGACAGCACTGCCGTGCTGGATCAACTGGAGAATGTGGATCAGATCCAGGTCAGTTGCGGAGCTTTTGCTGCCATTCTTGGCAACGGGTCCGTTGTGACCTGGGGTGATCCTGCAGCTGGCAGTGACAGTAGTGATGTGCAGCATCTTCTGCAGAATGTGCAAGGAATCCAAGCCACTGATTTTGCTTTTGCTGCCATTCTTGGCGATGGATCCGTCCTGACCTGGGGTGATCCTGAAGCTGGTGGTGACAGCAGTGCTGTTCAGGATCAGTTGAAGGATGTGCAGCAAATCCAATCCACCGGAAGTGCTTTTGCTGCCATTCTGGGTGACGGGTCTGTCATGTCCTGGGGTAGCGCTGACGATGGCGGCGACAGCAGTGATGTGCAGCAACAGCTGAAGAATGTGTGCCAGATCCAGGCATCAGGTGCTGCTTTTGCTGCCATTACTGGTGATGGTTCCGTCGTGACATGGGGTGCTGCCTGTTATGGTGGTGACAGTAGTGCTGTGCAGGGTCAGCTAAAGACTGTGCAGCAAATCCAAGCCTCTATCCGCGCTTTCGCTGCCATTGTGGGCGACGGATCGGTTGTGACTTGGGGTTCTGGCAACTATGGTGGTGACAGCAGCACTGTGCAGGACCAGCTACGTAATGCGCGGCAGATCCAAGCTTCTCATCGCTCTTTTGCCGCCATGCTGTTTGATGGATCTGTGCTGACCTGGGGTGATGCTGAAGATGGCGGTGACAGTAGCGCTGTGCAGGATCAGCTGAAGAATGTGCAGCAGGTCGTGTCATCTGGCAATGCTTATGCTGCAGTTCTTGATGACGGATCTGTTGTCACCTGGGGCGATGCAAACTATGGCGGTGACAGCAGTACTGTGCAGGATCAACTGAAGCATGTTCAACATCTCCAAGCCACTGCAGCCGCCTTTGCTGCCATCCTTGTCGATGGATCTGTCGTGGCCTGGGGTGACCCTCAAGATGGTGGCGACATCAGTGCTGTGCAGCATCAACTGAGGGATGTGCAGCACATCCAATCCACTGCAAGTGCGTTTGCTGCCGTTCTTGGCAGTGGGTCTGTCATCACCTGGGGCGGTAATGCTATCAATGGCGGCTACGCAGTGATCAGCAATAGCTGAAGAGTCTGTGCCGCTTCCAAGCCTCACAGTGCGGCTTTTGCTTCTATGTCGGTTCTGCTTCCTCGGTCGTGCCAGAAGGGTTGAGAAGGGCAGCTGAAGAATTTGCAGCCGTTTTGAGACTTTCACCATGGCAGGTCTGGGTCAGCTGAAAGTCCAGCATTGTTGAACACTTACGCTGTTTGCACACGCTACAACCGTGTTCAAGTCTCTTGCTCGTTATTCCATGAACCCGTAACCCGAAGCCATTTGGACCATGTGTTTAGATTATGAGGGTTGCTGCTGATTGTACTCCTACGTCCTACGACCTGATATACATGTATGTATGTATGTATATATGTATGTACGTATGGATGATATACATGTATGTATGTATGTACGTATGTATGAACTAATGAATGTATGCATGCACTTATGTATGTGAGAACTTCATGATTTCTGGTTAGTCGGGGTCTGTCGTAGAAAGATTGAACTTTTTGAGTGCCTGGTATTTGAAGAAGAGGGTTAAATCGGGGTAGTTTTCGGTGAGTTTAAGCAGTTGCAAGCGAAATCCTCGACACACCAATCTTGATAATTCGACGTGCCAAACGCCCTGTCCTATACTCGCCCGAAAGACCCGTTAGCAGACTGAGTGTGAGAGGATCTCTTTGTTAGATTGTCATGGCAAGTGCTAAAGTGCCAAAGCTCTTAACTAAATCCTGGAAGGTTGCTTGGGGGAGCCCCGGCAAGCCCTTAGCCCAAAGCCCTAAACCCTAACCCCGGTAAGCCCCACCACTGTCCATAACTCTTGAGCCCATCTGGAACTCCTATCAGAGCCATTCACGCAAAGCTGTACCAAAACCCTTACCGAGGCCACCCCCTCTGATCCTACAGCTGCTGTGTCGGGTTTAGGTTTGAGGTTTTAGAGTTTAGGAGGTTCCTTGGGTGCTGTTGTACGGGCTTTGCACACTTATTCGTATTCCTGTACCTTTAACCCAGAGAACCCAATATCCCTTAATCAAGGAATATAGCTTTTTTCATAGTATGAAGCCCCTTCTAATTGAGGCATATTCCTTAATGACGGGGTATTGGGCTCTTTGGGAACAAGCCCCGATCCCCGACTCTCAGTTGATGATGGTGTTGTGCTTTAGGCTGATGATATAAATCCTGCATTGACTTAAGGACCCTAAACTTTGGCCCTAAACTATGGGAATTATGGTATATTCCTTATTTTGGGTTATGCAGGATTTACATCATCAACCGTTTAGGCTGTCCCGCCACGTCTCTGTGGTGGAGATTGACAACGATGGGCGTACTGCGGCCTTTCTGCACTCATGCGGAAGACCAGGCAAACCTACTCAAAACTCGATTGTTAGTGGGTTCCTCCTCCAGTACGGGTTATTTCATCGTGTGGTTTCCTTGCGTTTCTAGTAGCATTATCATGGACTCTCCTGTGATTCGCGCGAACTGGGCTTGATACTCAGTATCCGAAAAGGGAACGTGTAGCACACCCCCGAAGTAAAGGAACTATAGTGACAAGATGCAGACGCCTCACGGATCTGAAGTATCCAGAACATGTCTCTTTTCCGATGATCTGCACATGTCTATGCAATCGCTTGCCTTGGCAAAGACGCATACTTGTGCATTCGTGTATATGTCCATTTCGACATATTATGTTTGATATGGACAACATCACCTTGGACTGCACATGCTATCCCCCACCCGCCCACCCACATTGGAGTTTTCTAAAAGTAGGGGTACCTTATTCTGGGGTCCTTATACTATTTAGGGTACTATATTCGGGTCCCCTATTTTCGGAAACTCCCAAATATGCCCCTCAGAGTTCCTTCAATCCAAGAAGAAAAGGAGGGACCCTTAATGGGGACCCCTAGCTTATAATGGACATGGTGCCAGGGTTCTGAATCCTTCAAGCCTCGACGAGAAAGGCTTTGCACCTGGCAGCTGCTGCTGGACACATGGAGGTGATCAAGGCCAACCTAGAACCCACTAGATCTTTCACATGAACCCCTTACAGGTGCCCTTATAGATCCCCTTTTTACAAGACCGTAAAGGTAACCTAGCAGAGTTGCAGGCAGTATGGAGGTCGGACTAGTTCGTGGCAGCACGCCCTCAAAGCGGTTTAATCACGCTGCTTTAATTTTATGTCCCGGAATTGTAGGGTCCAAATTGCGAGTCGTACAGCTGTTGCCGCTGTTGCCAGGTCCTAGACGGTTAGACTGCGTAGGAGTGTGTCAGGTTCAGATCACCATTAGAGTTACCACCCCAGCACCACTTCCACCCTTAGCACTGCCATCATCACCCTAAATTATCTCACCCTGAACCCTGAGCTTCCCAACCTCACTAGGGGCAACAGCACGATCCTCATCATCAACCCCTCGCCGTCATCAGCAGGTATCGCCCTTCATCCCGATGTGCATCCTTGCATTCATCCCTATGCTCAAACCCTACACCCGCAAACCCTGATCCCCAAACCCCTCAGACCCTTCAACTCGCGGCTTCAACCGGACCTGCTCAGGGTGGAGGATGGCCCCAAACTCTGAAGCCCAAGAACCTAGAGCCATGAGCCCTAAACCCTAAACCCTACCTTAACCCTCAAGAACCTACCTTTTTAAGGTTCCTTATTATGATTTCCTTATATAAGTCCTTATTAAAGGGTAGGTTATTCCGGGTTAAGGTACACCCTAAACCATGAAGCCCATCTCCTGCGTTGGACACTACAGCCCCGATGCCCCACTGTAACCTCAAGGGTGCAACGGTTGATGATATAAATCCTGCATGACCTTAAGGACCCTAAGCCATGGGAATTATGGTATATGCCTTATTATGGGTAATGCAGGGTTTATATCATCCACCGAAGTACCTAATTACTTAGTAGTAGAGTAGGCAACCTTTAACCTTTTTTGGGTAGTATAGTCCCTATAATCCCTATATAACCAAAAAAGTTGACCTTTAGTTCCCCATGCTACCCAACAACTAGGATTATCATATACTTTCCAAAATAGTATATAACCTGCATAATTATTGGGTGCGTTGGACCCTTAGGGTTAAACCAAGAACCCTGAATTGAGGTTTATGTTTACTGTACGGTTTAGGGCTTATTGGCTCTAGGGTTTGTCTAGGACCTTTTTAAGGGTTCAGGTTCCCTTATATGCCCCTTTTAAACCAAACAGGGCACTCTTCTTATTCCTGGGTTACTCTTGGGTCTAATTGTAGTGTTGTGCGTTTGCGGTCTAGGATGCCTAGTAGTAGAGTAGGTAGCCCGTAACCTTTTTTGGGTAGTGTAGTCCCAATACAATCCCTATATAACTAGTAAGGTTAACCTGTAGTTCCCCATGATACCCGACAAGTAGGGCGTTTGCGGTTTAGGATGGGAAACCCTCCAAGCTCGCCGATCCCCGACCGCCTGAACACCTGAAGTCCTCCATCCTAATGTAGGAACCTGATCAAGAAACCCTGGCCTTATAACCCCCAATATATTAGGATTTGTATAAGGAACCTCAATGAAGACCCAAGGTATCTTAATCGTGTTCCTATATGCTGACCTGCACAGCCTACGAAATAGCGCGTTATGATCCCTTAGTGTTTGAACTGTAGAATCCTTAGTTTCGGGATCCCCGGATAAACTCTTTCTGGCCTGGACCTTCTGTGTCAGCCCTGCCAAGCTCCCCCGCTTTGATGCATTTGAGGACACCTTGCCCCAGCCCTTACGTGGTGGTGGTGGTGGTGGTGGTGGTGGTGGTGGTGGTGGTGGTGGTGGTGGTGGTGGTGGTAGTAGTGAGGAAGTAGGAACTGGCTGTAGCATTCTTGTCTTCACCCGGAAGAGTCCTTTGTACCTTGGCCGAGGCAGGCAAGCCAGCAATGCCGATGGAGGAGGATGACGAGCTCTTCCAAGCTACGCCACTCGGAGAGACGACGTCTCAGGGTTGGCAGCACGAGACCTTGGGTATTGTTTGACGAAACCACAAGCTGCGGGTTGACTTGCCGAAGGAGAAGCTGGCCAAGCTTTCATTGTCCGTGGTCTTGAAGCGAGCGGACACGAACCAGTTCGCTATGGACATGTGCGTGATTCCACGTGAAGCCGGCATATCCTCAGCACAGGACATGATGCAGTTGATCAGCGATTGCTTGCAAGCTGCAACAGTAGCTCACGGGAACATACCACCGTGGAGGGCGGTGTGCGATGCTGCAACATGCAATCGATTGCTGGTCAAGGCTCTGTGTGGACAGGTTCCGATGGACACACTTCGGGCATTCGAATTTCTTCAGGCCTGTGAAGTGACTGTGCCGACCTTCAAGTGCTGGCCGTACGGATGGGTTCGTCGCGGGAATGCCGGGCACCTTTTGTTGGGCTGGCTGGGAGGATGGCACATTCAATTTGGGGATGTATCCCGTAACTTCAAAGGAACCCTTATAAAAATCGTATTACATTAAAGGGAACCCTTGGTTCATTCTTTCGATCAAATCCTTAAACCCCTAAACCCTATGGAATTTTTTTAAAGGAACCCTTATAGATCCTATTAAAGGGAACCCTGTCTTGAGGGGGCCTTCATACCTACTATAAGGATTTAATAAGGCTTATTTAAGGAAGTATAGTCCCCTACCCTCCCCCCCTCCCCACTACCCCCTAAGCGTCCTTGTGAACAGTACTTGGGACCCCTTCGATCCAGCTTCCTTTAAACCCTATAGATCCCTTTAAAGGAACTTTTCTAGATCTTATTGAATTACAGGCATCCCTTAGTTCTGTCTTTCGATCCAGCTCCTGGTGCACGTCCTGGGGCTTCCTGCGCTCCACGGCGCGGGCCCCATGATGTTCTGGGCTCCAAGTTCCCGTAATTGAGGAATAGACCTTAGGGTTCAATTAAAGGTTTCAGGGAATGAATTAAGGAATAGACATGAAATTTTTAGTTTTATCCCTATTATTATTTAAGGTTAGTTTATTCCTCAATTAGGGGATATTGGGGCCTCTGGGAGCTAAGGGCCTAAGACCGGATCCCTTGAACCGTTATGCGTTAAGTGAGCCATTGGGATTTAGAAGGGCTTAGGGAAGTTTTAGGCATTCTAGGAATTTTCAAACTGAACCCCAGAAAGTTGGAACATAGACTTAGGATGATTAGTGCTAGGATTACCTCTACTTTACTTTCAGGGCATGAGGATACTGACGTTCCAACTTTCTGGCTTCTACTGTAGAGTTTAGAGATCTCGGTCTGCTTGAAGTTGCATGGGTCGGAAGTTAAAGCATTTTCTGCGAAGGAGTAGACAACAGGTTCTGTGAAGGAGTATAAGACAGGAAAGCCCCGATTTCCAGTTGCTGGGATACGGCAGCGTCTGTGGTTACTGTCGCTGGGCCATAGAATCCCAAGTATAAACGCTAAACCCTGACCACTAAGCCCCAACCCAACCCTAAACCCGAACACAACATGCGACATTCCAGAGTTTGGGCTATGTTGCCGCCCCCCACCCGCCCCCCGTTCAGACCTCATTCTAAACATCCCTTGGAATTCGCATAATGCTCTCAAAACATGGTAATGCAACGCCTTTATGAACCACTGTAGAAACCCTTATATTAGGGAACCGTGAAATGGGAGCTACGGGTATGCTTGCATGTAAGTTAGTCGTGAACTTACTTATGCATATCCCCAAATTCAGGTTATACTTGTACTTACCAAGTCCCATCTTCAAGTGCCCCTGTAGAAACAATATTATAACTTTAAACTCTTATCGATCCCTTGAGGGAGCCCTGTAAGTTGCTAAGTCCCATGAACCTCCAGTGCCCTTGTGCAATTCCTATAAAGCTTAAATGCGTGATAGATCCCTTCTTGGAGCCCTTGTAAGCCCCATCAACCTCTAAGTACCCCTATAGTACCCTTACCCCTACAAAGCTTAAACCCTAAACCCTAAAACCCTAAACCCCCTATAAATCCCTTCCAGGAGCCCTTAAGGCTACTAAGACCCATTCTAATTTCCAACTTCAGAGCCCTATAAATCCTAAGCCCGAACCCTGGGGCCCCACATGGCCCAAAGTAGGTACTGATTATAGACCCCAGACGGTCCATATGTACTACCATGATGGAATTGGTTCCCAAAAGACCATCCTTGTTAATGGTTTTGCGGACCTAATTCCATGATAGTAGTATATATGGACCCTCTTGGGACTTTAGACCTCAAAGTAGGTACTACTTGTATACTTAGAACCCTAGGGGAAAGAAGAAAGTCCCATGAACCTCCAAGTAGACCCTGAACGCTAAGCCCTTAAAAGGGAAGCCTATTATGAAACCCTACAGTACCCTCCAAAGGAGCCCTAAACCTTACTAAGTCCCATCAACCTTCAAATTATCGGTAACAAGTCGGCCCAGAACCCGACCCTGACGGCCGCGATATCCTGGCGATCGCCCGGAAGCCACTTGGGCTCCTTGAAGGGCTCCTGCGTTTTTTGTTGATAGGTTTATTGTTTTTATTTTACAGGGTTTTAGGGTTTAAGGTTTCGGTGTTTGTGGGTTTTATTGTGTTCTACAGGACATTTGGGGGTGGCCAGGGTTTTGTAGTTGGTTTCGAAACAATCCGAAGCCCAATCAATATACCGGCCGCATCCAGAAACCGGCTTTCTAGACTGGAATGAGCGGAGTTGCTTTACATTGGGTTGCAATTCTTCACATTGACATAGAGCACAAAGAAGGTATTGAAACACGACCCTGAACCCTAAACCCCTAAACCCTAAACCCCCAAACCTTAAAGAGCCCATGTCTGTACCCCTTACCCCGACAACTCTGAACCCGAAAACCAATCCATCGACCCCCCCCCCCCCTCCGCCCCCCGTCACCCGACAATTTCGGTTTTGCGGGTGGATAGGGTTAAGGGCTGGGGCTTAATATAGGGGCCCTAACAGTTACCTGTGCGATTTTGTGGGTTCCCTATAAAAAAAATATAGTATTAATGGGCCCCAAGACCCTATTCTAATTATTAAGGCCCCTACATGACAGTACCCTGAGAGTATCCCTGAAAGATCCCCTTTTCAAGAAACCTTTTAAAGGAACCCCTATAGATCCCCGTACTAACTCATCTTGGGAGCACCTTCACTGCTTCCAGTGCCCAGGAACGAGCATTGGCCGCTGTGCCTGTGGCTCATCCGCGCCAGAGTATGTGAGGCCTCTCCGAGGGTTTAGGGTTTCGGAGGCTTCAAAAGGTGGGATGAAGGTAGGTGGGATATTCCCAAATAAGAGTCCTTATATAAGGGATCCTTAATCCTACCTACCTTCATCCCACCTTTTGAGGCCTCCGACGGTTTAGGGTTTAGGGTGCTCTAAGGGTTCCACAGGTGGGATGTGGGAGTTTCCGAAAATCGGGGATCCAAAATAGAGTAGCCTAAAAGGTAGGATCCTTATTATAAGGACCCCCCAAATAAGGTACCCCTAATTTCGGAAACTCCCATGTAGGTAGGTGGAGATATCCGATTAAGAGTTGTTATATAAGGGATCTGCACTTTAGGCAAACCTATCCATCGATTTTTTTATCAGGTAACCATAGTAAGCAAGCCTACTAGGTTTTCTAGTGTTGAGGTGGGGGCTCGGTTGGGGTGCATGTCCTCAAGAGTTTGGGCCGTGGTGGCTAGGGTTTCGGACGTTGAAGTTTAGGCGTTTCGGTTGTGTTGGTTTAGGTTCAGGGGAAAGGTAGACGACCCAAAGCCTGAACCCTAAAACCTACAATATGAATCAGAAAGGGTTTAGGGTTTAGGGTTTAGGGTTTAGAGCTTTGTGAAACAGCAAACCCCAGGTAAACTCGGCTAAGGCTGCTAAGGTTCACGGTTTAGGAGATTACTTGATGGGTTTTGCATCAACCCCACTTGTCCATGGCACCTGGCTTAGATGTGCTTCGGCCTTGCGAGGGGTTGCTACCTATGTATGTACTCCAGGTCCCAAGGCTTTGTGGGCACATGGTCCTGTGGGACAAGAGAGTTCAGATATTCTAATAGATCTTAAGCTGGGGATAGTCCTTAAATTTGGATTGAGAGATCTCCCTACAATCCTTGCTTAAGTTCAGATGCTGATCTCAAGGTTCCTAGACCGGAGCCCTTGAAGCTTTAAACTTTAAAGTCACTGTCACTGGATATGGCAGGTATACGCTGGCCTTTAGGGAGCGCAAGGTATACTACTCCCTGCTCGATGGGATTTGGAAGTTGCATGTTCAAGGCTGTGCTTGGGAGAGCTGGAAACGGGTTCTACAAACCTTCCTCGTACCTAGAGCCAGGACCCCCCCCCCAAGTACCCTTTGATAGAGCCCTTACGGTCCGTAATGGTGGGTATCTAGGGTCTAACAGAGGGTAGTGGGGAGGGGTCTAGCAGGGTCATATACCCTACTCCCTTTTGCTTAGGGTAGCTAGTCTTATGGTTTCGATCTGTTCTATAAAAACGTAGGAGCCCGTTTCAAAGGTACCTGCTATTCTATGTACATAGGTAGACTCCGAAAAACCCCAAACCCTAAACCCCTAAACTTTTAGGTAGACTCTGAACCCCGAAGCAACCGCCAAAGGCCCGGAACCCCGAACTTGGCCCTCCTCTTCAAAGCCACAACGCTTTTAAAGCTAATCACAAGGGTCCCTTCAAAACGGTTCTATTTAAGGAAAGGGGCTTATTAGAATAGGGCTTGGGGTCCGGTAGAAGCCTCCCAGCAAGGCCCATGCATTTTTCAATTTTCTGGAGACCCCTCAGAAGCCTTACAAGCAACAGCTCAGCATCCTGACAGCCCTAAACGGAGAGGGTTTAGGGTTTACATAGGGTTCTGGCACATTGGCTTAGGATCATATCCAGAAACTTACGGCAGGCTCTCGCGGGCATCAAGGACCTGAATGATCCGGACAGGTCCGATGTGTGGAGGGAGCTCGTAAATTCTGTTTGCAACGGGGGCTACAGGGTTTAGGCTTTAGGGCCTAATAGAGTTCAAAAGTTCAGGTGTCAGCATCACAAGTGTATTCAGGTCAGCCGTCGAAGGGGAGGGCTGGCTGGTTTCGTGCCGATCCGTTTAAGACTAAGTGTCTCGGCTTTCGGGTTCAAGACACTTCCACTCGGGGCTTAAACGGGTCAGGAGCTTTTGACAAGGACGATCTGCTAGAACAGCCAGGGTGCCTTCAAAACAGAAGTAACCGTAGCGTTTAAAGTCATATGTGCGCTTTTTCAAAGGTACACTGGTTTCGAAAATAGAGCAAACCGAAGCCTTGTGAGTCCTGAGGGAGTAGGCCGCTACAGACCCCAAATACAAAAGTCCTAAAGTCTGGTAGCTAAAGGCGAAAGGTTCAACACATAATAGAGGCCAGAAAGAAGTTGTATTCAGCGATTATAGCCTAAATAAAGGGATCCTTAAGGGCTCCTTGAAAGGATCTATACGGTATAGGGTTTAGGATAGGGGCCTAAGTAGTTTCCAATATGATTTTGGGGTTCCTTATTATACTTATATTTTAATAGGCACCCTAAACCCTATTTTACTTATTAAGGCCCCTATATTATGCCTTGTGGTTTTAACCCCGAACCCGCTGTATGCGAATTTGCAATTTGCAATCTCCATTCTACGGCTCATATGTATGTTTACCAGTAAATAATACCCGACACATGTAAGTTTTCTGTGTTCATACTCTTTCGAAGCAAAAACCATAATAGAAGGGCCTTCGAAGCCCATAGAGCCCTATAGAAATCGCTCTAAAAAAGCTGCATGGGCCATTGAAGACATCAACGCCTTAAAGAACACCCATGAAACCAACAAAAGCCTCGCGCAGTTCCGTGCTGGTGCGCGACCTGCTGTCCCAGAGTGTCAGGGCCCCATAGCCTCGGATGCTTCGTTTGTTTGTAACCCCCCCCCCCCCTTCCCAAGAACCCTAAAATGGAGCCCTTAAGGTCCTTGACCGTGGTTACTTAAGGTGCATTAGAGGCCAGTTGAGGGGTTGCTGGAACACGGGGCTCCAGAACTTGAGAATTAGAGTTGGTTCCGGGGTTTAGAAGGGGTTTTATTGTGTTATGTAGGGTTCTCGCATTCTGTAGACTCCTTGAAGAGCCTTGTAAGTGCTTGATTAACTGGGTTTTGTGTTGAGTTTTCACAGTTGTTGTTGGTACAGTACGGCTTGAGGCTTACAGTGCTTGTGGTGGTTTCTTGTTGCAGCGGCTGCAGCCCCTCCTCCTCCTTCTCCTTCTCCTTCTCCTTCCTGCTCCTGCTCCTTCTCCTGTTCCTGTTCCTGCTCCTGCTTTCTGTTGTGTTGCAGCATTGACCGTGATTTCAGAGCAGCAGAAGCCTGAGTAGTAGCGATAGTTTTATGACTGGCGGGAGTTTCAAAAGTAACAGTGTTAATAGCACTAGTCACTAGTAGCACAAGTGAAGTAGTAAGCTGTAGCCGAAGTACTGCGAATATCTGTGCTTTTTTGTTTTGTCGCGGTCGTACTCGTAGTCGTACGCCCAGCTGCTACAACTGCTACGACTGCTATCTGCCATCAAAGCCTGAAGCCCCTTCTTGGCACAGGTACCCAACTACCCAACTGCCAATGAAAACGCCCAAACCCCAAACCCTAAGCTTGCAGAAGGTTTGGGCGCAAGCCTTCTGGGTCCTGGTTCTGTGCGATGCTCAGGGCTCCGTGTCGCAGGTTCTGTAGGGTTGTGTATATATATATATATATATATACATACACATATCTGTATATACATATATACATATATACATATATATATATATATATATACATATATGCATATACGTAGAACCGTATGTACGTGTGTATGTAGGCGTTGGGTTGTCAGAAGAACTGGGGTGCAGGGTTTAAAATGTCAAGCTTTGGATTTCCGGTGTACCTGTGACTACCTACCCTAAGGCTCCACGTACCCTTATAGTATATACTTAGGGATTAAAGTGCCTATATAGGGACCCCTTTAAGGCCTAAGTATCTACTATGAAGGTACATGGAGCCTTTGGGCTACAGGCTTGGGTGACTACAAGTTTTCATTTACCTGAGAGAGGATTGCCCCCATGGTTTGGCTCTGCAGGTGTCGATTTAAGGTTTAGGGGCTCAGCTCTGCATAATCCGAATCTTCCCAGGATGCTGAACAAGCGGGAATCTATGAAGGGTATCCGTCTACGAACCAAGACGTCGAGCACTGGCACTGCTAGGACTTCGACGAACAGGCCACGAGAACTGACAAAGCGACGAGCCCTCTCTCCTCCATTAGCTTACAGATGAAAGGGCGAGCTGCATCTGATGCCGCCGCTGTTGAACATCCTGCAAGTCCTCGAAGCAAAGGTGCGGGCAATAAATATAGCAATAATGATAGCGACAAAAGGCAAGAGAGATGTCGTTCTGTCTTCTCCTCCGGTGGGCAAGCAGTCTCGGCTGCTACGTCGCCAACATGGAAGTGGCTCTGGCCCGGTGTGCCCAATACTTTCACATCAGATATGTCGCCGGCGAGAATCTCTTGTTGCAGGTACTGCCACTGCCGCATATCGGGCGCTTCTTTTGCCAGCGCGACCGCCGGTACTGGCGACAGCAGCAGTTGAACAGCAAAGAGCTGACTGACTGAATGTTCCTTGAACCATCGCCGGAAATGGCTGCATGCCTGTGCAGATTGAATGATAGGAGGCCACAACGGGTTTTAGCCTATGGGGGTTTAGTAGGGATTGGGGTTCCCATACTTGGGTTCACATTAAGAAACCCCTAACCCAAGAATCTTAAACCACCCTTAGGCCTCCAGTCATTCTAGACTACATGAACCTCCCATGGCATCAAAAGCTTATCGTCTCTGGGCTTGGCTCGACTTCACTTGAGTTGAAGCCGGCTTTGTTGTGAATAAGAATAAGATAACCTTTAACGCCAGGTAAGGCATTTTTCAACTGTACATAATAATAAGTCCCTAAACCCTGAGACCCTATTAAAGCCTTTAAAGTACCATAGTAGAAACCTTTAAAAAAGGTAGGTGCCTTGAAGGAGCCCTTTAAGTTGAGTAGGAGTCGTTACCATGAAACAATCCCCGCCTCGAGGCTTTAAGTTACTTTACTACGTCAAATGAACCTCCAAGTACCCCTATAATCCTCGTACAGAAACACTTTGAAACCTTATAGATCCCTGTAGTACTCCTACAGTACGCTCATCGGATCCTACAGCACTGTACAAAGAAAACTATAAGCTCTTTGAAGAGCTGTAGGTAAGGACCCCTGGAGCCTCAACAACCTACCTCATTAAGGGTTTTCTATTTGAATTTCCTTGTAACGTATCAGTCCTTAAAGATCTCGGTTTCGCAGGGCCCAGGCAGGTCCCTCAGCCCCTGAGCCCTTCTAGATCCCTTTCGCGGAACCCCTACAGGTCCTTTTAAAGGAACCCTTATAGATCCCTTTAAAGGAACCCTTGTAGGTCCTTTTAAAGGAACCCTTATAGATCCCTTTCAAGGAACCCTTGTAGGAACCCTTTAGGGGAACCCTTGCAAACCCCAAAACCCTTAAACCCTAAACCCTAAGCCCTCCCCCCTAAGCCCTAAACCCTAAACCCCTAAGCCCTAAACCCTAAACCTAAAACCCCCCCCCCAAAAAAAAAACCCAAAACCCCGCCTTCAAGGGAGCCCAGTCCGAAGCCCTGGACAAGCCGAGGGTGAACTTCGCCACCTTCCTTTTCATCGTTGGCCCGGGAACCTGGCAGGCGACCTGTCGTTCCGTTTATACTAGGTTCCTGCTTTAAGGGCTCCTTTAGGGGCTCCTTTAAGGGGTACCCTTTAAAGGGCTCCTTGAAGGGTTCTATAGGGGTTTAGGTTTTAGGGTCTACTTGGTTCTTGAGTAGTACCCTTTAAAGGATTCTTCAAAGGGCTCCTCAAAGGGTTTTATGGAGGATCTGTGGGGGTTTAGGCTCTACTAGGTTCCTGAGTAGTGCCTTTTTTTTAGCGTTCCTTAAAGGGTTCTATAAGTGATTCACTGGGGTTTAACCCTTTTTGCCCTTTTTTAGTTTAGGGTCCCCATATGAAAACCAAACAGTAGGAAAAAAAGAGTACCCTTATTATAGAGGGGCTACTCAGGAACCTAGCGATAGGTATTTTTAGTGAATCTAGAGTTTGGAATTCAGGTATTATGAAATCCTGTAAGTTACCCCTTTTTGAGGTCTCTGCTCATGTTTGTAAACTTGGCATATTTGCATCCCCCAGGCTCCATGTACCCATGTAGTATATACTTAGGCCTTACAGTACCTACAAATAGGGACCCCTTTGAGGCTTAAGTATCTACTATAAATCTACATGGAGGAGCCTTAAACCCTAAACCCTAAACCCTTTTGATACCCTTTGTAGAACCCGTAAAGGAACCCTCAAAGGAACCCTATTATGTGTATATGGAGCCTTTGGGTAAGTACTGTAAACCCTTCGTGCCGGTATGTAGCCTTCCCAGGCTGAGGTCTTTAGGGTTTAGGGTTTAGGGGTTTAGGGGTTAGGGGTTAGGGTTTAGGGGTTTAGGGTTTAGGGGTTTAGGGGTTTATAGGGGTTTAGGGGTTTAGGGGTTAGGGGTTAGGGGTTTAGGGGTTTAGGGGTTTAGGGTTTAGGGTTTAGGGGTTTAGGGGTTTAGGGGTTTAGGGGTTAGGGGTTAGGGTTTAGGGGTTTAGGGTTTAGGGGTTTAGGGGTTTAGGGGTTTAGGGGTTTAGGGTTTAGGGGTTTAGGGGTTTAGGGGTTTAGGGGTTTAGGGGTTTAGGGGTTTAGGGGTTTAGGGGTTAGGGGTTAGGGGTTTAGGGGTTTAGGCTTTAGGCTTTAGGGTTTAGGGTTTAGGGGTTTAGGGGAGGTTGACGGTTGTTGTTTTTTTTACTGCTCACTCTTCCGATGATTGGCTAGCACTGCTGAAGATCTAAGACCTTTCTCCAACACACAGGCCTGAGTGTTTGAAACCCGGTGCACACCATTGGATGCGCGACTGCCCAGTCAGCACTTACCAGGCACAGTTGGCAAGCGCAGATGTTGAGTTGGACCCGGAGGGCTAGTCGATGGTAAACCTTGACAGCCACATTGACCTTCGACCACCCTTGTCCTTTTAGTAATAATAGACAGAGCCCTATACCTATACCCCTCAGTAGGAACTATTTAAGAAGGTCTACTAGCCGGTCTGTTTATTCTTTTGGCTGAACCATGAAAAAGGACAAGGCTGCCTTCGACTAGATCAGGAGCAGCTCGCAAGGTTCCCTAAGCTCTCCGACTCAAAAGCGCTGGTGCAGACGCATCTACAGGCGCTTGAAGAATTACCAATAGTGTTCCTTAGCCAAATTAGGGCTCCCCACTATCACTAAAATCTGGTATATAAACCCAAACCCTATGATCAGCGCTTATCCTACTAGTAGCTACAGTGCTTATACTATACAGGTAGGCTGTTTGGATCTTCGTTGCATGTTAAAGAGCCTCAGTGGCTAGAGCTGTTGGGTTCGGGTTTTGGGTTCTGGGTTTAAGGCTCAGGGGCTTAAAGTTAAAGCCTGAGCTTTGCTTGTTTTTGTGTTGTTTTGCCGGTTGGCTGGTTTTCTTTCAACAACCACCGCCTTTTGTTCCTGAGGTTCAGGGTTCTGCGTCAGCCGCGAACTTCATTTGCGGACCTCTTAGTCCACCTCTACTGCCGGAACTGCACAAGCCAAGCTTTTGAAACTGGGTCGTAGTGACGAAATCTTTCATCCGTGTGCAGGAGCATCTGCTTTCTGTGCGGAGCTCAGACTACCATCCACTAAGTTTCAGACCTGAGCTGCACCGACTCTCCTGAAGTCTCAATCCTTACCCTAAATCCTAGATCTTACATCCTAAACCCTAAACCCCCAATCCTATGCGCTGCAACAAAGCCCAAAAAACAGTGAGAGGTTCCCCTGTTTCAGAGCATCTGGTGCGGTCTTATGTAGGAACCTTAAAAGGGGATCTACATAGGGGATACTATAAGGGTGCTATGATACAGGGGCCGGGCCTTATAGGGTTTTTGGGTATATTATTAGAGGTAATGTAGGAACCTGACTAAGACACCTTGGGCCTTCTTATTAGGGTTCCTCGACCTGAACCCTACCATTTAGGGGTTATAGGCCCCTGGTTTCTTAACCAGGTCCCTGCCAGGAAGACAAGCCAGGACGGTTCACGATGTCAATTAGCTTCTGATCTTTGTGTTGAGAATGCTGCAAGGTTCCGAGTCCAAAGCAACCTTTCCGTTAAGTTGAGGACCTCCCCTCTGAAACCCTAAACAGCTCTTTTTTTGTTTATACATCCTCACTTCAACAAAGCCTATAAGATCCCAAACTTACTTTCCGATACTGCTAAGCGTGTGCATGGTCACAAATGGTGCCGCACGCTGCCATGCCGAGCTTCAAATACAGAGCTTACAGGGCAACTTGTCGGGCCAAAGCTAATCTGATCATTGCACAGGACCTGCTGAACCTTGCCAGCGGCGGCAACATGTTGAGGATGCCAGTGTGAAGGCCTTGCTGGAAAGATCCATGCAACAGAGCCAAAACTGGCGTGAAAACATGACGTCGCGATTGGACTTGAAGCAGATCGAGTATGGGCTTGTATTTGAACAGCAGATGGCAAGAGTTACGGGCGTGAAGTACACAAGTCCGGCAGAGTTGAAGCAACAACTAAGCACCGCACAAGATCAGGTTAAGCAGTTGAATTTGAAGCAAGACGACTTGCAAGCTACAATCTCAAGACAAAGGAGTGAGCTCCTGACGATTGGGCATGAAGCCCAAGCATGTGATGATCAGTTGCTTGCATTGCGCGCTGAAGCCGATGATCTGCGTCAGCAGTTGGCAGGGTATCATTCCTCACTATGAATACTTGGAGGTTCATGGGACTTAGTAAATACAGTTACAACTACCAGAATTGGCGTTCTAAGTGATTATGAGTATAGCTGCCTTGTTTGTAAGAAACTCTCTTCAAAAACGATATAATGGTCTTTGCGCTTTCCTAAACCCTGCGCCGCAGGCGCCTGCCTTCGAAGATATGCGCAGGTCTGTAGTAAATAACCATACACCCTTGTATAAGGCCCTACTGAATAGAATGTTGTTCTGGTTTGTAGAATCTTGTAGAATTTGTGGAATAGGGTTCTGGTTCAGATGGAATGGAACGGTGATGTTATCGTTTTTGAGGATGCTTATATGGGCTGCAATATATCTCTAGAGGGTTTGATAGGGGTCTCATGCGGGCTTCAAAATGGGGGATGTTTGATAATTCGAGGGCTTTATATCCAATCCGAAGGGGTTTCAGCAAAGCTTCAGGATATGGGATTTCGGGTCTGGGGTTCCGGTAGGTGTCCTACCTGTGGATCCAGACCCTACGAAATCGTAGGTTATGACCGGTTTAATTAGAGGGTCTGACCCTTAAAACGGTAGGTTTTTTGGGTCCACAGGTAAACCCTAACACCATGAAGCTAGCTGTCTGAGGGACCGAGTAAAGATCCCAACGCATGATGTTTAGGACCGGGCTTATGTTTTGAGGTTTAGGGGTTTAGTGTTTAGGTAGTGCCATGTTTGCTCGGCAGTGTATAGCATGCATGGATGCGAGTCGCTTGGTGTTTAAACTTGCTATCCTTGTTCAGGTGACTCCTCCGTGCGGCGATATCCCATGTAACCCTCCTACACCCTATAAGCATTCCCAAACGGCAGAAGACGATCCAGTGTGCCCAGGTCTGGCTGTGGTACCTGGGCTGGCAGTTAAAGGGGTTCAAGGGCAAGGGTTTGGGTAAGGGGCGTTATAGCAACACATCTGCTGGACCGGGGTGTGTAGCAAAGAGGCAATCCGAAAGCTACGGTATGAGGCAATCCGAAAGCTACGGTATGACTTTTTTTCGGTGTTAATGGCATGAACTTTATACTTTATACGGGTAGGTAAGTCAAAATTCAAACGCATATGGGTAGTTGTCAAAATTATGGCCCCTTTTGGGCACCCTAAATATTAGGTTCCGTATTATAATAAGGAGCCAAAAAGGGAGCCTAATTTTCACAACCACCCAAAGGCTCCCGGAGTTGCTGGGCCAGCATGCGGCCAGGAATGTTTCTGGGACGGTTTTCATTCTCGCAACGCCAGAATATGGGGATAGTTTGGGACTCAAAAGGGCATAAGCATCAGCATTTTATAGGGATATTCCTACCTTATTCGGCTTCACTATAAGGGGGTTGATACTGGATATCACTATCCTATGTTCTGCTTATATGCTGTTTTGGGGGCCCTAGAGAAGGCTTTGCTGACCATGGACCTTGAGCCAACCCTAGCAGATCTGTGCAAACACCTTCTTGGAATTGAAGCCTCATGACCATTTCCTGCTGAGCCATAGAGGAAGTTAAAGCCTAACTCCTAAAAGCCCCAGACCCTGGACCCGCCTATCGAAGCACCTTTACGATGACCGGTAGCTCGATAATCTCGCTACTGGATTCAATTTGTATGACCCTGTCTGGTGCCATTCCTTTCTGCGAACGGCAGCGTGGTGACGGCCCCACTACCCATGATCTTCCTAGTCTGGAGCAACTATACCAAAGCAACTCGGCACCGGGCAAGCCGAAAGAGCTGCCGAAGCCCTATGTCGAATACTGCCACATCATGGCCTTGAACACCCTTGCAAGCCTGCAAGGCCGCTAAGTGGCTGGCTTGTGCGCCGCACGCGAAGTTCCTTAAACAGGATCTTCCCGCTGCGCCCGATGCCATAGAAGCCTGGAGGAAGAAGGGCGGTGGCTCCCAAAACGTCGTGGCCTTCAAACGGGCCGCTTCGCCGCCATGTTCGTAGCCTCCTGACTAAGTAGAGGCACCTCAAAGAAACCAGCCCGTTTCTTCTTCGAGAATTTCCGATATGGGAGTTTCCGATCATAGGGGTACCTTATTTGAGGACCCGTACGATAAGGATCCTACTATTCAGGGTACTATATCAGGGTCCCCTATTTCCGGAAAGTCCCATATGTACTTCAAGAATTTTGTTGTCATTTCAAGGGTGCTAGACGCAGCTGCTAGATGAGTCAATACGTCCGTAGAGTAGAAGTGTTTCTTGGGTTTGTGTATGGTTGGGTGCCCTGAAACCCTAAGCCCTAAACCAGAATAAGGTCAAGATGCAATACGTCGGGTTGGGCACAGGGTTATGGTTTTCCCGGGTTCATGAACAAGTAGATTTATTTCTATGTATACAGAGAATATACTTGAGGCCTGGTCCTGGTTACCACATCGGTACTTGGGACTTAGTAACTATGCATTTAAACTAAATACAGTAACTATACTTATGTTTGGTTGTAACCTTAATGAAGGCACGAGTAAACGTACTTACGAAGTCCCATGAACATCCAAGTACATGGGTACATGGAGCCAATTAGGCTGGTTGACTAGGCGTGCACAAACCTGAATCACTAGCAAACTCAGACCGGAGGCCATCAATCCATGAGCCCATGTACCCTAAACCCTTAAACCCTACACCCCGTGAAGGCTTCCGCAGAGAAGAAAGCTGGCCAAGCTCTATACCCCTTGGGCCGATATCCTAAACCTAAACCTGCTTCCTTGTCCTGGTTCCCTATTGTGATTTTTTCCTCGTCCTTAAAGCGGTCGGCTACCTGGGGTCCAGGAGGCCTGAAACCTTCATGTTGTTGGCTTTTCATTTTTGATTTAGGGCTTTAGGGCTCAGGGCTTTAAGGTTTTGGGCTTTAGGGTTTTGGGTTTTGGGCTTTAGGGTTTAGGGCTTTAGGGTTTAGGGTTGTCACTCGTGTGCTTCAGGTTCTTTCTGCTTTGCTCTGTCACGGCCTTCTGGTCGCACCTCTCGTGGCCGGGAGTCCTACCAGCAGTGGATTCTGATCTTTCGTGTGAGCCAGCATTTTAGGACATCGATACGTCGCAAGGAAATAATTCAGGAGCGGTTTCATCAATACTGCCTCTGCAAGTCCCTTACGTAGCGTAGAAGTACCATGATTCGTTCACAGTACTTCCTATAGTTTTGCAACACATTCTACAAAATCCCTTCCTACTTGTGGCTTCTATATTAGGTGCTCCAAGATGCCGCACAAAGCAGCTAAAAGTGTTCGGCTCTTCACCCCAAGCTCTGCACCCTAAACGTCTGTATGCACAGGCCCCTAAAACTCTGAACTCCCTAAACCCTAAACCCTAAACCCTAAACCCTACCCTAAACCCACAACCCAAACCCTAAATGTTGGGTTTGGAGATGTGGGTTGCATGGCGCTCCCAAGAAAGACTGACTGCTGTTTTTGGGTGTACCTGTACCCCTATACGGGGAACTCCAGAAAGTTGGAATATGGTTTCAGGGTAGGATACCCTATAATTTACCATAAAAGGTTTAGGATAATCATATTCCAACTTTCTGGCTTCTACTTTAGAACCTTCCCTCCATTGGTATGTTTTCCTTAATTTGTTAAACGAATCCGAGAAAAGGTGATCCAGGTAGAGTCTAAGATCTAGGATTCAGGGTTTAGGGTCCGGGGTTTTGGCATGAGAGGTTATGGTAGGGTTTAGGATTTTGGAGTTTAGGGTTTAGGTTATAGGGTTGAGGTCTGGCAGCTTGCAAATGTGCAGGAGCACGACAACACATGGTTTCGCAAGTTTCAGCTCTGCCGGCAGTACGACAGAACCAATAGCAACAGAAGCCACGGCGTCATACAACTAACACGTGTTCATAAATGTCATATTCATTTCAGTTGTAATGATACCGTGTGTTGAGAATAGCATGTAAAGTAGCAACCACACCAGCAACTTCACAATTATATCATGCCACGGTGCTAGCTCTCTGTATAGTCGTAACCCATGCTAAACCGATAGTTACCGAACATGCAAGCCTCCAGGAAACTCTAAGTTTTTAAAGAATCGGAATTAGTAGCAATAGTTCCGTGCAATTTCTACCGTTCTTGCAAGCCAAGCCATTCTCCTGCCAGTCTAAGCCCCAACATCCCTCACCAAGACAGCAGAGCCCACCCACCAGCCCGCCAGCCAGCCAGCCAGCCAGCCAGCCCCCCAGCCCACCAGCCCGTCAGCCCACCAGCCTGCCATCCCACCAGCCCGCCAGCCAACAAGCCAGCCAGCCAGCCGCCAACCAGCCAGCCCGTTTCCCTCAACGCCAGACCTTTCACATCGAAACGGTCAACCTTTTTTCCACGTCCTTTCCTGGGCCTACCCTAAAAATCCCCACTCAGCCTACACTCTTTCTTGAGACTTATTCTAAACATGAGTAGAATATATGCTTGACAAACACAAAAGATTCCCCGTGAAATCAGTCTAGTATATTCCTAACACGGGTAAAAAGTTGCATCAAATCATGTAAACCCTGATGACTGCCATCAGCCCTAAACCTACGCCTTGCACCCCATGAAAGCCCCTATTACCTTTGCCCCGAATAACCTACCTATGTAAGAACTTGAATCAGGAAATCATAGTAGGGAACCGTAAAAAGGAATATGTTCTGGGGCCCAGGTAAGCCTGAACCCTAAATAAGCTCTACCTGCAACCGAAAAGATAGTTCCTTAAAAAGGTAGGTCTTTTCGGCTACAGGTATATACTATGTAATTATAGTATAATGGGCCCCAAAAACCCTATTCTAATTATTAAGACCCCTCTATTACAGCCCAGAAATTTCTGCGCAGGTCGGACCCTGGCTTTGTAGCTGACAGGCTCCTTCTCTTTGCTTGAAATGTCGTGAAACGTGACCTGAATGTATGATCATCTGATGATGCGGTGACGATGATGTTGATGAGGAAGATGAAGATGAAGATGACTGATGGTGATGATAAGGATGATGAGGATGTGGTCCAGGTCTGTTTGGGGCTTCAGCTTTGGGGGTCGCTGCGAGTGCTGTTTTATTATTTTTTTTGCGAGCTACAGCTTACGAGTTTTCACGGAGGACAATGCAGGGTTTAGGGCGTCAAGCAGCAAGGCCTCTCAGTTTCAGCTTCGAGTTTAGTAAGCATGGGAATCCCAAACATCGAGCTTCATGTGGATTCAACACACGAAATTCCAACGTGTTTGGGGGTGTTTAACAGAAGTCTCTGGCGGCTTCTCGAGTCTTGAAACCTGCCAGGAACCCGACTACTTGGAGGGGCAGGGGACTTAGTAAGTCGTTTATAAGTAGGGTTATTATTGGGGTAACTCCATTTAGGGTACTTATAACTCTACTTATAACCTACTTACTAAGTCCCTTGCCCCTCCAAGTGGACCCCCCAAATCCTGAAGCAATGGCTGACCCTAAACATTCAATCCGGGACATGAACCCCTAAACCCTATGCGGGTCGGGCGTGAGAGGCTTGCACCTGCACGTGCTGGGCTTGACCAGGAGGACTTGTGACTTGGAGAGTTTCTTGAAATTTCCCTAAGGGTTTAGGGTTCAGGGGTTTGGGGTTTAGCGTTTAGATTGCGTATCCAAAACCCTACCACACCCAGAGCCTAACGTGTAGTACTTGTTTCGCATAACCTAGCCATCTTTTGATTAGGACCCTTCTGAAACGAAAGTAAGACAGCAAGTAACACAGTCCAGGGTCTAGGCCTAGGTAGCTTAAACGGTATGTTTTTCAAAGGGGAAAAGGGGGGACCCTTAATGGGGACCCCTACCCTATAATGGGCTATATAATGGGTACATAATAGCTATATGAAGGGTATATACCCAGGGGTCCTTATTAAGGGTCCCCTCCCTTTAACCCTTGGAGTTTGGGCCTGAAACTCGCAACTACGTGAGCAGCGGCTCCTAAACATCAAGGCGCAGAGCCTTATCTCCAAGGGTAAAAGGAGGGGCTCTTAATAAGGACCCCTAGGTATATACCCTCAATATAGCTGTTATATACCCATTCTTTAGCTCATTATAGGGTAGGGGTCCCCATTAAGGGTCCCCCCGTTTCAAATTTGATTATCTAAACCCTCGAGAACACAAAGGGTTCCCACAAGGATTCCCATAGTTAGGGAGTTTCGGGGTTTCCTATGGCAGGATTCCTTAACTAGGGGGTCCCTGTCGAGAGCCCAGAAAGGTCAAACTGGCCCAGAAGATCGGGGTTTCAGGCTGTAACCAGTCCAGGGTTTAGGGGTCCAGGGTTTAGGGTTTAGGGTTTGTCTCCGTTGTAGTTCCCTTTTTGGGTTAACTAACCAGTTTTATGGTAAGGATCCTATATAGATTTTGGTTAACCGAAAAAAGGAACAGCAATGGAGACTATAGGCAGAGTTCCGCAGCTCCGGCACCCTAACCCAGAGAGCCCATCATCCCTTGCTTAAGGAATATGGCGTAAATCATAATATGAAGCTTTAGGGGTCTAGGGGTTTGCGGGTTTCGGGGTTAGGGGTTTAGGCGTGTACGGGTTCAGGGGCTTAGGGGTTTACTTGGAAGGGCAGGGGACTTAGTAAGTAGGTTATAAGTAGGGTTATAATTGGGGAACTCCATTTAGGGTACAGGCAGAGGCCATAAAGGCCAAGCAAGAAGCGAAAGTTCGGCATGCAGCAAAAATGATACGGAAACCAACGGCCTCACATAGCCCGGCGATAGCTTCAACCTTTATTCTTATGCGAGGTTCATATAAACCCCTTATAAGGAAAGCTTATAAGTGGCTTATACAAGCCTTGTATAACTACTCGCATAAACAGCGCCCCAACTACCCACCCGCACACCACCCACGTGCAGCTTCCCTTGATATAACTCTACTTATAGCCTACTTACTAAGTCCCCTGCCCTTCCAAGTAAGGGTTTAGGGGTTGGGGTCTCGGCCAGCGCCACAGATGGTCGGAAGATACTGGCGATACATCCTGTCAGAACGGCATCCCTAATCTCGAAACCATAACTACTTAGGGGTACTTAGAAATATTTTCTAATTTTTGGTTATTACAACCCCTAAGAAACAGCAAAAATTATAACTTTTGCAAGGGTTCTAAGTTCAGTATAGGGCTTTGGGACATTTTGTGGTTGCTCTTATTGGGCTTCAGAAGATCTTACCTAATGTTTGTCAAAGACTTTAAAAGCACCACCTAGACCCAGACCTTCCAAGATCCCTTAATTAAGGAATATACCTTAAATCATATTAGGGATCCTATTATGATTTAAGGTATATTCCTTAATTAGGGCATTTTGGAAGGTCTGGGGATATCCTTAAATCCTAGACCTTGAAGCCTTGAAGTCCAAATCCTGAACTTTGGAAGCCCTGCCCCGAGAACTAAAACGGTTTACAAGGAACTACAGAAAGTTGGAATATGGTTTCATGGTAGAATACCCTATAATTTGAAATGCTGCGCGTCGTCCGCCTCGGCCCGGCTGTACGCGCATGCGGCGAGTGGCTACTATCTGCAGCAAGCTCTTGTAGGAAAAAAGTAACAGTTGGAATCGCACTTATAGTAAAAGTAATGTTCATAGCAACACGAAGCAGGATGATTGTGAGTAGTATTAGTAGTGGTAGTATCAGTACGAATTTTGGTGTCGTCATTCCGAAACACCGGATACCAAGACTCTCGCAAGCGGCGGGATGCCTTAAGTATGGGCCGTTGAGGCTGTGGATTTCGTGGGCGTCTTGGATTAGGGACGCATCAACATAGGGGCCCAAACAATGATTAAGACCCTGCTGGGGTTTTTTTGATAGAGTTAAAGTATATTGAAGTCATTAAGCAGGGCGGGGGAGGGGGGCGTCGTGCTTTCGGGTGCAGGTGTTGTCCGGGCTTTGAAAGTTTTTCAGGCTGGGGTTAGGGTGTAGGGTTAGGAATTCAGGTTTGAAACTCCCTTGGTACTGCAGCCTTACAGGCGAGCCCCAATTTTTCAGGCTGGGGTTAGGGTGTAAGGTTAGGAATTCAGTTTTGAAACTCGCTTGGTACTGCAGCCTTAAAGGCGAGCCCCAACACATAAAGATGCTACATTGCAGTCCCGTGTCGTCGAAAACTCCAGAAAGCTCGCACCTGTCAGCGAGCGGAGGAGGGGCGGGAGGGAAGGGGGGGAGGGGGGGGGAGGGGGGGGGGAGTGGGGGGGGGGGAGGGGGGGGGGGGGAGGGGGGGGGAGCGGCCCCGATTTTTGGTGTGGGGTCATTGGGAGAATTAAGAGGTGGGGAATAGAATCCGAATAGGAACCTCTGACCGCTTCGGCCGGGGCCGAGGCGAATTTACCATAGAAGGGTTAGGATAATCATGCTTTCTGGCGTTTACCTTAGGGTTAGGGAAAGGGATGCAGTCCAAATCTGCAAACTTCGACCCGAAAGCATGGAGGGATGCAGTCCAAATCTGAAAACTTCCACCCGAAAAGAGGCGAAGAAGATCCTGGAGACTTTGCAAAAGGCCAAGCAAAGCGTGGCTGGCGAGCTTCTGCAGAACAGAATCGCGGTGTGCGAGCCTGCCTCCCCGCTTGCGATCGGTACCACGCCCACACACCCTACGGGTCCATGTACCCAAATAGTATATACTTCGGGCCCAATGTACCCATATAGGGAGTACTTTAAGGCCAATGTATATACTAATGTGGGAACCTGATTAAGAAAGGGGGGGAGCCCCCCCCCCCCGCTATCAAGGTCACAAGGTCGGACACCTCGCCCCCAAAACCCCCGAAACGATTAAGTGGAAGAACCTTGTTGGGGGGGTTTGGGGGAAACCTTGTTCAAGGTCCCGGAGAACCTTGTTTGGGGACCAGTATAGTAGTGTAGTAGTACAGTAGTAGTACAGTAGTAGTACAGTAGTAGTACAGTAGTAGTACAGTAGTAGTACAGTAGTAGTACAGTAGTAGTACAGTAGTAGTACAGTAGTAGTACAGTAGTAGTACAGTAGTAGTACAGTTGTAGTACAGTAGTAGTACAGTAGTAGTACAGTAGTAGTACAGTAGTAGTACAGTAGTAGTGCAGTAGTAGTACAGTAGTAGTACAGCAGTAGTAGTAGCAGTAGTAGTACAGTAGTAGTGCAGTAGTAGTGCAGTAGTAGTGCAGCAGTAGTAGTACAGTACCAGTAGACCCTTCTAATGGGGGGGGTGGGCATGGGGGTTTATTCAAGGTCAGGTTTTTCCGGGCGAGATCGGGTGAGCCTGTCTAATTGGGGGGGTGGGCATGGGGGTTTATTCAAGGTCAGGTTTTTCCGGGCGAGATCGGGTGAGCCTGTCTAATTGGGGGTGTGTAGCCAAACTCCGCGCTATTGGGGGGTTGAACGTTTAAAGCAATACAAGACCTTGTTTGGGGAATTGGGGGAAACCTGTTCGAGGGAAAGCTAATACATATTGATTTATTAATTAGTATACTACTAGTTACTAGTACAGTAGTAGTACAGTAGTAGTACAGTAGTAGTACAGTAGTAGTACAGTAGTAGTAGTACAGTAGTAGTACAGTAGTAGTACAGTAGTAGTACAGTAGTAGTACAGTAGTAGTACAGTAGTAGTACAGTAGTAGTACAGTAGTAGTACAGTAGTAGTACAGTAGTAGTACAGTAGTAGCAGCAGTAGTAGTACAGTACCAGTGGACCCTTCTAATGGGGGGGGTGGGCATGGGGGTTTATTCAAGGTCAGGTTTTTCCGGGCGAGATCGGGTGAGCCTGTCTAATTGGGGGTGTGTAGCCAAACTCCGCGCTATTGGGGGGTTGAACGTTTAAAGCAATACAAGACCTTGTTTGGGGAATTGGGGGAAACCTGTTCGAGGGAAAGCTAATACATATTGATTTATTAATTAGTATACTACTAGTTACTAGTACAGTAGTAGTACAGTAGTAGTACAGTAGTAGTACAGTAGTAGTACAGTAGTAGTACAGTAGTAGTACAGTAGTAGTACAGTTGTAGTACAGTAGTAGTACAGTAGTAGTACAGTAGTAGTACAGTAGTAGTACAGTAGTAGTGCAGTAGTAGTGCAGTAGTAGTGCAGCAGTAGTAGTACAGTACCAGTAGACCCTTCTAATGGGGGGGGTGGGCATGGGGGTTTATTCAAGGTCAGGTTTTTCCGGGCGAGATCGGGTGAGCCTGTCTAATTGGGGGGGTGGGCATGGGGGTTTATTCAAGGTCAGGTTTTTCCGGGCGAGATCGGGTGAGCCTGTCTAATTGGGGGTGTGTAGCCAAACTCCGCGCTATTGGGGGGTTGAACGTTTAAAGCAATACAAGACCTTGTTTGGGGAATTGGGGGAAACCTGTTCGAGGGAAAGCTAATACATATTGATTTATTAATTAGTATACTACTAGTTACTAGTACAGTAGTAGTACAGTTGTAGTACAGTAGTAGTACAGTAGTAGTACAGTAGTAGTACAGTAGTAGCACAGTAGTAGTACAGTAGTAGTACAGTAGTAGTACAGTTGTAGTACAGTAGTAGTACAGTAGTAGTACAGTAGTAGTACAGTAGTAGTACAGTTGTAGTACAGTTGTAGTACAACCTGTTCGGGGGAAAGCTAATATATATTGGGAGAGGGTAAGCTTTAAGCAACTAATTAATTAGTTAGTAGTGTGAGCAGTGTAATCATGTTTCGTGTTATGAGGGACCACACCAGACGTGAGCTCTGTCTCATGTTGCAGCCGCGAGACCTTGAGCCGTGTGCATGCCACGGATGAGTTCCAGCCATGTGTTCTGAGCAGAATGAGATGGAAGCTGTTTCGGCCTCACCTGGGTGGACATGAGCCAGAAGCTGGACTGGCATGGGTCCGATGAGTAGAAGCACGAGTACCGGGGGAATGCATTAGATTAGATTTGGAGTTTGTTGTACGCCATGAGCCTTGAGCCTTGTTGTTTTTAGCAGTTTTTGAGCCACGAGGCAAATGAGTGACCTAACCTGGGTGGACATGAGCCAGAAGCTGGGCTGACATGGGTCCGATGAGGAGAAGCATCGAGAAGCATGAGTACCGGGGGAATGCATTAGATTTGGGTTTTGTTGTACGCTATGAGCCTTGAGACTTGTCGGTTTTAGCAGTTCTTGAGCCACGAGGCAGATGGGCGACCTAACCCGGGTGGACATGAGCCAGATGCTGGGCTGGCATGGGTCCGATGAGGAGAAGCATTGAGAAGCATGAGTACCGGGGGAATGCTTTAGATTTGGGGTTTGTTGTACGCCATGAGTTTCGAGAGAGTTGTTGCTTCAAAATAGCATTTGTTTAGCCATGAGGCACATGGGCGACCTGACCTGGGTGGACATGAGCCAGAAGCTGGGCTGACATGGGTCCGATGAGGAGAAGCATCGAGAAGCATGAGTACCGGGGGAATGCATTAGATTTGGGTTTTGTTGTACGCTATGAGCCTTGAGACTTGTTGCTTTTAGCAGTTCTTGAGCCACGAGGCACATGGGCGACCTCAGCTGGGTGGAGTCGAGGCCGAAGCTGGACTGGCATGGGTCCGATGAGGAGAAGCATTGAGAAGCATGAGTACCGGGGGAATGCACTAGATTTGGGCATTGTTGCACGCCATGAGTTTCGAGAGAGTTGTTGCTTCAAATTAGCATTTGCTTGGCCATGAGGCACACGGGCTACATCAGCAGGGTGGACATGAGCTCGAAGCCGGACTGGTATGGGTCCGATGAGGAGAAGCATGAGTAGCTGGGACGGCATTAGATCTGATTTCGGGATTGCTGTACACCATGAGCCTTGAGACTTGTTGCTTTTAGCAGTTCTTGAGCCACGAGGCACATGGGCGACCTCAGCTGGGTGGACACGAGGCCGAAGCTGGACTGGCATGGGTCCGATGAGGAGAAGCATTGAGAAGCATGAGTACCGGGGGAATGCATTAGATTTGGGCATTGTTGCACGCCATGAGTTTCGAGAGAGTTGTTGCTTCAAGTTAGCATTTGCTTGGCCATGAGGCACACGGGCTACATCAGCAGGGTGGACCTGAGCCAGATGCTGGGCTGGCATGGGTCCGATGAGGAGAAGCATGAGTAGCTGGGATGGCATTAGATCTGATTTCGGGATTGCTGTACACCATGAGCCTTGAGACGTGTTGCTTTTAGCAGTTGTTGAGCCACGAGGCACATGGGCGACCTCAGCTGGGTGGACATGGACTGGAAGCTGTTCTACTACCATGAGTACCTCGGAAATAGATTAGGATTTCAGTTTGTGCCATGAGCCTGCAGATTCGCTCTTGTGGCAAGTCGCATGAGCTCTGAATGTTTGGGTTGACTTTGGCCTGCTGCAGCCGCATGAGCATTGAGAGCCCTGAGCCCTGAGTTCTTTGAGCCTTGAGATCCGTGAGCCATGGAAATGAGCGGAGTCGATGAGACGACGATGAGTGCCGTCCACACGATGCTAGTGCACGTGGAGCGGAGACTCGATGAGATGGGTGGCTCATTGAGGGATCGCTTGAGGCATGTCTCTGGCCGGCTTCTCCAATTGAGAAGCTGGGTTTTGGTTTCATGGACGGCTTGGCGCTGTGAGGCCCATGAGAGAGATGCGCAAATGGTGCGTTGGATGAACATAGAGACTGCAAAGCAATGATAAGTCAGCATTTTCTGTTTTTGAGATATTAGTTACAATAAACTAGTGATGTTTCTCAGTCATGAGAAGTTTCTCAGGAGCATGATCTCACCATGAGCCATATGAATAAGCACATCGCGGAAAGCTGGCGGCCCTTGTGCAGCATGGCATGGGCGGAGGTTGAGCTGAAAATATGGCGCCATGAGTCCGATCAGACCTGGTATGGGTTTTTCGGTCGCATTGATTAATGAGTATTGTGGGTATGAGTACAAAGAGAATTAATTGGTTAAGTAGTCCATAATGAGAAAACAGAGGCTCTTTGATGGATCCAATGATGAGTTGGCCGATCGTACCATGGTTCTTGAGGAGGTGAGAGCCAACATGGCGTCGGCCATGAGGCAACTTGTATGATAAGAACAAGATAACAATAAGATTAGTTAGTAACAGTTCATTTGTTGATTATTCTTGTTTTTAGTAGTACTAGTAGTAGTAGTAGTAGTAGTAGTAGTAGTAGTAGTAGTAGTAGTAGTAGTAGTAGTAGTTGTTGTATTGGTCTTAGTATCGGTATCAGTATTAGTAGCCTTCTAAGGACGGGGATCTTTGAGCTGATCAGCGACACCGATGAGGCCTTTGAGGAGATGTGGAACCACCGCATGGGTCCTTTGACTTTCATGAGAGAACGTAGAGAACTTTCAGTTTGAGGATTTGATTAGTAGTTTGTTGTTGTAGTTATCATTTATGAGATTGAATGAGCAGAATCATTAATGAGGCTTCCGCCATTTCTTCCGCATCATGATCATTGAGCTCAGCGATTATGAGGTGAGGCAGCTCTCTGAATGGAATGAGACCTTCATGCACCCGTATTTGATGAGGCGAGTGCTTAAAAAGCTCAAGCCTGAGCTTTTCCAGGCATGAGTCCTGGAGCATGCAAGGGCATGAGCTGAGCAATGATTGAGGGTATTAGTCAGAAAAAGCCCATCAGATGAGGGCTACATATAGATGAGTAATTATGAACTGTAATGATGAGCTGTCATCATCCGGCCCTCGATGCTTGCTGAGCCTTCGGGCATGAGGGGTGAGATTCCCTTGGTTTCTTTTTGAAGTGAGATCACCTGATGTGGTCATGAGGCGGTGAGTTTCTCTGATTTTTTGAACATGAGCAGAAGCTGTGAGCATGCCAGCAAAAGTCATGAGAATGTGTGCTTAGATTGGCCCTGAACTCTAAGGCCCTAGGACTCTACACCCCAACCCCCCTAACCCTATTTTCTAATCCGTAATACCCTGAAACCCTAATCCTTAATACCCTGAATCTTAATCCCTTTAAGCCGCGAGCCCTAGAACGCCAAGGCCCTAAAGCCCTAGAACTCTATATTTCAAACCCTTTAACCCTAATCTGGGGTTGGGATTGGGGTTTTGGGTTGGGGTTTTGGGATGGATAACCAGCCAACTGAGGTATATGAGCGACATCAGCTGGGTGGACATGAGCTGCAAGGTGTTCCCATGAGTGCCTTGGAAATACATGGCACTCATGGCTTGTGCAGACCCATGAGCCTAAGAGTCACGACTGAGGTGCATGAGCGACATGAGCTGGTGGATGTGGACTGGAAGCTGTTCTACCATGAGTCCGATGCGGAGAACCATGAGTGCCTTGGCAACAGATGGGACTTTGGGATTGTGCCATGAACCTGTGGAACAGTTCATGTGGCAAGTCTCATGAGCCCTGAATGTTTTGGGTGATTTTGCCATGCTGCAGCCGCCTGAGCCTTGAGTGCCGTGAGCCCTGAGCCTTGAGATCCCATCAGCATCCAGCCATGAGCGACAACCGTGATATCCGCCGTGTCCATGAGATGATGGTGCACCTTGAGCGCCGGCTCGATGCCCACTTCGGTGGGGTGAGAGACAGGATGCGCCATCTCGGTGAGAGAGTGATGGGTGTGAGGGCATGGGTCCTCACGGGATTCACTGAGAACCGGGTTGAGGATTCGCAGAGAGAAGCGATGTTGAGAAGGTGGCTGTGCTATGAGATTCCGATGCATTCATTAGGCATTTTGTCGTTTTGTAAAATTAGTTGATTAGTTTCAATTAGAGTTAATGTAGGCTGCATTAAAACTACTTGGTTATTTTGTCCGTCATGAGTAAGTACTCAGGAGATGGATGATTTGAGGTCCAACATGAGACTCCACAACTGCTGGAGTGAGATTTGCACGATCACATGGATCCACATGAGCATATGCCTAAGCCGGCATGAGAATGATCCCACGTACAATGGGTTTCTGGGATCGCATTGAGTAATTAAGAATTGATTAGCTGGTTTATTCGCCCATAACGGGACAAGAAAGGCTCATGGGCGACCATAACGACACCCATGCCGATCGCCAGATGATCGGCAATGAGTTGCGTCTGAACATGAGTGCATCGCTGAGGAGACCCGGCATTAAACAATAAGTAATGAGACTGCAAATAATCATAATTCTAAATAGAATTAGAAGTAAGAAGCTACTAAGCAGGGTTTACCAGCAATTAATATTAATTATTCGTAGTAGTAATAATAGTAATAAAATAATTTCAGTAGTACTAGTAGTAGTAGTACTAGTAGTAGTAGTAGTAGTAGTAGTAGTAGTAGTAGTAGTAGTAGCAGTAGTTGCTGTTGTTGTTGTAGCATGAGTTGACCTGTAAGGACCGGCATCTACACGCTCATGAGC
Organism: Symbiodinium sp. CCMP2592; assembly: GCA_905221615.1. Taxonomy (NCBI): domain Eukaryota; class Dinophyceae; order Suessiales; family Symbiodiniaceae; genus Symbiodinium; species Symbiodinium sp. CCMP2592. The sequence continues at coordinate 294,278 of CAJNDT010002190.1, read as the reverse complement.
GACACCGATGAGGCGGCCCATGAGCTCATGAACCACTACATGGGTTCTTCAACTGTCATGAGAACATAGAGAACTTTTATTGAGATCGTTTGTGGGTTTAATCAGTCGTTTTTTTCTTTTGGTTCTTGTTTTCTGGGTTTTAATGAGCACAATCATCGTATGAGGCTTTGGGAACTGGGTCCGTGTGATGATCCTTGAGTTGCCCACACGGACCAGAGATGAGCTGCTTCAATTCAATGAGTCCACAAACCCGGCCCCATGGGTCGTGAGACGCCTTGCCGCTTTGGCATGAGCAGAGCATGCCAGGCCATGATCGTGTCATGAGGGCTGAGCAAGACTTTCAGGGTGCAAGGTTTAGGGTTTAGGGTAAAGATGAGTTTATGCCTAATTGAAGATCCCGTAAGCTTGAGGTAAGGGTTCAGGGTTAAAAAGATGAATATGAGTTTCATGAGCCCGTGCTGCATGGCCCTCGATGCTCTCTGAGCCTTCGGGCATGAGGGGTGAGATTCCCTTGGTTTCTTTTTGAAGTGAGATCACCTGATGTGGTCATGAGGCGGTGAGTTTCTCTGATTTTTTGAACATGAGCAGAAGCTGTGAGCATGCCAGCAAAAGTCAGGAGAATGTGCGCTTTGATTGGCCCTGAGATACCCTAAAACCCCCAAGCCCTAATAATCCTGAATAATTACCTTGAAGCCCTAGTCCCGAATACCCTGGAACCCTTAACCCTGACGGAGCCCCGTAAGCTTAAGTCTAAGGCAATAAGTACCCATAAGCAGCCCCATCCGAGGTGCTACGATGAGATGAGGAGCAGAGTGCAGCGAGGAGTTGCGGGGCACAGCAGTAGTAGTAGTAGAAGTAGTAGTAGTAGTAGTAGTAGTAGTAGCACTAGTAGTAGTAGTAGTAGTAGTAGTAGTAGTAGTAGTAGTAGTAGTAGTAGTAGTAGTAGTAGTAGTAGTAGTAGTAGTAGTAGTACTAGTGGTAGTAGTCGTAGTACTAGTCGTAGTAGTAGTAGTAGTAGTAGTAGTAGTAGTAGTAGTAGTAGTCCTAGTAGTAGTCGTAGTAGTAGTAGTAGTAGTAGTAGCAATAGTGGCACTAGTGGCACTAGTAGTAGACTAGTAGTACTAGTAGTACTAGTAGTACTAGTAGTACTAGTAGTACTAGTAGGACTAGAAGTACTAGTAGTACTAGTACTAGTATTCGTACTAGTACTCAAGTACTAGTAGTAGTGGCACAAGAGGGATGGGTTCTAGTAGTAGTAGTAGTAGTAGTAGTAGTAGTAGTAGTATAATTAGTAACAATCAACATAAGTTTGGTTTCTAATGGCCCTAAACCCTACGCCTTGCACCCTGAATGTCTTGCTGAGCCCTCATGAGATGCTCATGGCCTTGCATGCTCTGCCCATACTTTTGTTGCTGCACATTCATGAGTGATTGGGGCATGAGCTCTGAGACTTTGTGTTTTTATCGCGATCACATGATGTGGTCATGAGATTCAATAGGGAATGAGATGAAGCTTGTCTCATGACAGAAAAAGTCATGAGCCGGGAGATGTGATGGGGCGAAATTAGAGGGTGTCGTGTTTGGTGGCGGTTTGGTTGCGGGATTAAGCTATTTTTTAAGCATGACTCATCATGGGCATGAGTGAGTTTCCTGATGATTCCTGATGGGCATCAGTGAGTTTGCTGACAAGTCAGCATCTGTCAGTGAGATGAGAGAGAGCTTCAGTGCAGGCAGCATCATGAGCATTGTTTTTGAGTTTTGTGTAAGGTTAAGCCCATGACCCGTAAGCCCCATCTGAGATCGCCGTGAGCCCGCCATGGTGTGGACCGTCGGGCTGCATAAGCAGCTTGAGCTCTGCAAGAATCGATATGAGTGCCTAGAGCATGAGCAAGAGCAATGGCAGGAGTGGGCTGTGAAAATAAGTTTCATAATTTAGCAATAAATGTTTCTTGGTGTTAATGAGGGTTAAGATAGCAATGGCAAGGAGCCCAGCCATGAGGAAGCATGGGACGATGCATGGGACGATTCATGGGACCCCTACTTTGACTGGAAGGCCCTTGATGAGATCGAGCCCTACAGTCTTGAGGACATGGCAGTGATGGGCAGGTTTCAGGATTGGATTAGCATAATTATGTTCCAAGCGCTTTTTTACATGGGATCCTGATAAGAACTTCTAAGCATTAGTTTAGTATCTTTTTGTTGGTGTTTGTATTGATTAGTACTCGTATTCGTTTTGATGTTTGCATTCGTATTGGTATGAATCTCAGTATTAGTACTAGAACTAGTATTTGTTATTGATATTTGTATTGGTATTCGTATCAGTATTAATTAGTATTGGTATTAGTCTTAGTATTAATACTAAATATTTGATTACCTCATGAGGCTTTGCTGGGCCGATGAGTTTGAGCGGATGGCGATGGTTCGTTCGGGCAATGAGACAGAGGAGGACGTGAGGCCGCAATCGCGGCGGGTGAGGCCGCATGTCCCCCATGTCATGAGGCCACTGAAGAGCACCATGAGCATGAGAAAAAAGAAGGCCGTGAGCAGAGCTGAGGCAGGCATCAGCACATGGGCTCATGAGACACGCAGCAAGAGCACATGGGCACATGACACAGGCAACGTGAAAGGCTGCATGAGACATGAGCTGCTGGCCCGGCTTCGAAGTATCATCCGCGAAATGCAGTGGATGAGAAGTAAGATGTTTTCTCAGTTCATGAGGGCAATGAGAAAAGCAATGAGAAAGTCTGAGAAAGCCAGGCGGCATGAGAGCAGGGAGGCTGAGAAGCCCACCTCGCAATTCTTCGATTGGGATGAGCTGGATAAGAAGGAAAGAAGCCATGAGGCAATGAGAGAGTCTGAGAAAGCCAGGCGGCATGAGAGAAGGGAGGCCGAGAAGCCCAGCTCCCAATTCTTCGATTGGAATGAGCTGGATAAGAAGGATAGAAGGCACAAGGCAAGCGGTTAATATATCATTGCATGAGCATGTTTTAAACAGTATACATATAAGTATTTGTATATATATATATATATACAAATGTGATGTAACAGCATGAATAGGCACACATAGGCCCGCTCGGCAAAGCCGCACCCTTTTAATCAGGACCCAAAGCTTCCCTGATTATTTGCGGAACCCTTGAGGCTAAGCGATGGCCTTGCAGGACTCCTCAAATTGCGTTCTGTGCGATTAAATGTGCTGTGGAATGGTAGTGGAGCTTGCCTTATGATTGCATCATTATGCTTTGGATTGGTAGGGGAGCCTTTCTTATGATTGTTGAGTGCAGAGCCAGAGGCACCTTCCGACCGGACACACCGGCGACCGGCCCTGCTAATCAGGACCCCAAAGCTTGCTCCTTTATTTGTGGTGTCAGGCACCCAAAGGGGGTAGCCTTGCAGAACTTGAGAAATCGCATTCTTTGAGAGGCCTTTGATAAAGAAATCATTACTTTCTGGAGGCCTGCGGTTTGGCCGGCAGCAGAACTTTCTTGATCATTGCTTTTGCCAAACCCACAACCACTCCCCCATGCAGAGCTTTCTGTGATGATTGCTGCTTGCAAAGCCAGAGGCACCTTCCGACCGCACACACCGGCGACCGGCCCTGCTAATCAGGACCCCAGAGCTTGCTCCTTTATTTGTGGTGTCAGGCCCCCAAAGGGGGGTAGCCTTGCAGAACAAGAGAAATCGCATTCTTTGAGAGGCCTTTGATAAAGAAATCATTACTTTGTTGAGGCTTGCGGAACCTTCCTGATCATTGCTTTTGCCAAACACACAACCACTCCCCCATGCAGAGCTTTCCCTGATGATTGCTGAGTGCAGAGCCAGAGGCACCTCCCGACCACACACACCGGCGACCGGCCCTGCTAATCAGGACCCCAGAGCTTGCTCCTTTATTTGTGGTGTCAAGCACCCAAAGGGGGGTAGCCTTGCAGAACTTGAGAAATCGCATTCTTTGAGAGGCCTTTGATAAAGAAATCATTACTTTCTGGAGGCCTGCGGAACTTTCCTGATCATTGCTTTTGCCAAACCCACAACCACTCCCCCATGCAGAGCTTTCCCTGATGATTGCTGATTGCAAAGCCAGAGGCACCTTCCGACCGGACACACCGGCGACCGGCCCTGCTAATCAGGACCCCAGAGCTTGCTCCTTTATTTGTGGTGTCAGGCACCCAAAGGGGGGTAGCCTTGCAGAACTTGAGAAATCGCATTCTTTGAGAGGCCTTTGATAAAGAAATCATTACTTTCTGGAGGCCTGCGGTTTGGCCGGCAGCAGAACTTTCCTGATCATTGCTTTTGCCAAACCCACAACCACTCCCCCATGCAGAGCTTTCCCTGATGATTGCTGATTGCAAAGCCAGAGGCACCTTCCGACCGCACACACCGGCGACCGGCCCTGCTAATCAGGACCCCAGAGCTTGCTCCTTTATTTGTGGTGTCAGGCACCCAAAGGGGGGTAGCCTTGCAGAACTTGAGAAATCGCATTCTTTGAGAGGCCTTTGATAAAGAAATCATTACTTTCTGGAGGCCTGCGGAACCTTCCTGATCATTGCTTTTGCCAAACCCACAACCACTCCCCCATGCAGAGCTTTCTGTGATGATTGCTGATTGCAAAGCCAGAGGCACCTTCCGACCGCACACACCGGCGACCGGCCCTGCTAATCAGGACCCCAGAGCTTGCTCCTTTATTTGTGGTGTCAGGCACCCAAAGGGGGGTAGCCTTGCAGAACTTGAGAAATCGCATTCTTTGAGAGGCCTTTGATAAAGAAATCATTACTTTCTCGAGGCCTGCGGACTTTCCTGATCATTGCTTTTGCCAAACCCACAACCACTCCCCCATGCAGAGCTTTCCCTGATGATTGCTGATTGCAAAGCCAGAGGCACCTTCCGACCGGACACACCGGCGACCGGCCCTGCTAATCAGGACCCCAGAGCTTGCTCCTTTATTTGTGGTGTCCAGGCACCCAAAGGGGGGTAGCCTTGCAGAACTTGAGAAATCGCATTCTTTGAGAGGCCTTTGATAAAGAAATCATTACTTTCTGGAGGCCTGCGGAGCAGAACTTTCCTGATCATTGCTTTTGCCAAACCCACAACCACTCCCCCATGCAGAGCTTTCTGTGATGATTGCTGATTGCAAAACCAGAGGCACCTTCCGACCGCACACACCGGCGACCGGCCCTGCTAATCAGGACCCCAGAGCTTGCTTCTTTATTTGTGGTGTCAGGCACCCAAAGGGGGGTAGCCTTGCAGAACTTGAGAAATCGCATTCTTTGAGAGGCCTTTGATAAAGAAATCATTACTTTCTGGAGGCCTGCGGAACCTTCCTGATCATTGCTTTTGCCAAACTCACAACCACTCCCCCATGCAGAGCTTTCTGTGATGATTGCTGATTGCAAAGCCAGAGGCACCTTCCGACTGCACACACCGGCGACCGGCCCTGCTAATCAGGACCCCAGAGCTTGCTCCTTTATTTGTGGTGTCAGGCACCCAAAGGGGGGTAGCCTTGCAGAACTTGAGAAATCGCATTCTTTGAGAGGCCTTTGATAAAGAAATCATTACTTTCTCGAGGCCTGCGGACCCTTCCTGATCAATGCTTTTGCCAAACCCACAACCACTCCCCCATGCAGAGCTTTCCCTTATG
>CAJNDT010002190.1:225477-288547 GCA_905221615.1 Symbiodinium sp. CCMP2592 | reverse complement strand
GCACGCATCAAGCTCTGCAAAGTCGCCAATCAACCTGGTTCCAAGCTCTGCGGCATCGCTGATATGCTTGTTTAAAGCTCTGAGAAGTCGCTGATCTGCAGCTATGAAGCTCTGAGAAGTCGCTGATCTGCAGCTATCAAGCTCTGAGAAGTCGCTGATCTGCACACATCAAACCCTGCAAAGTCGCCAATCAACCTGGTTCCAAGCTCTGCGGCATCGCTGATATGCTTGTTTAAAGCTCTGAGAAGTCGCTGATCTGCAGCTATGAAGCTCTGAGAAGTCGCTGATCTGCACGCATCAAACCCTGCAAAATCGCCAATCAACCTGGTTCCAAGCTCTGCGACATCGCTGATATGCTTGTGTAAAGCTCTGAGAAGTCGCTGATCTGCAGCTATCAAGCTTTGAGAAGTCGCTGATCTGCACGCATCAAGCTCTGCCAGAGCTTGATGCTTGGTCCTTTATTTGTGGTGTCAGGCACCCAAAGGATAGTAGCCTTGCAGAACTTGCGAAATCGCATTCTAAAGGAGGCCTTTGATAAAGAAATCATTACTTTCTGGAGGCCTGCGGTTTGGCCGGCAGCAGAACTTTCCTGATCATTGCTTTTGCCAAACCCACAACCACTCCCCCCTGCAGAGCTTTCCCTGATGATTGCTGATTGCAAAGCCAGAGGCACCTTCCGACCGCACACACCGGCGACCGGCCCTGCTAATCAGGACCCCAGACTTTATTTGTGGTGTCAGGCACCCAAAGGGGGGTAGCCTTGCAGAACTTGAGAAATCGCATTCTTTGAGAGGCCTTTGATAAAGAAATCATTACTTTCTTGAGGCCTGCGGAGCCTTCCTGATCATTGCTTTTGCCAAACCCAGAACCACTTACCCATGCAGAGCTAGCTTTCTGTGATGATTGCTGATTGCAAAGCCAGAGGCACCTTCCGACCGCACACACACCGGCGACCGGCCCTGCTAATCAGGACCCCAGAGCTTGCTCCTTTATTTGTGGTGTCAGGCACCCAAAGGGGGGTAGCCTTGCAGAACTTGAGAAATCGCATTGTTTGAGAGGCCTTTGATAAAGAAATCATTACTTTCTGGAGGCCTGCGGAACTTTCCTGATCACTGCTTTTGCCAAACCCACAACCACTCCCCCCTGCAGAACTTTCCCTGATGATAGCTGATTGCAAAGCCAGAGGCACCTCCTGACCGCACACACCGGCGACCGGCCCTGCTAATCAGGACCCCAGAGCTTGCTCCTTTATTTGTGGTGTCAGGCACCCAAAGGGGGGTAGCCTTGCAGAACTTGAGAAATCGCATTTTTTGAGAGGCCGTTGATAAAGAAATCATTACTTTCTGGAGGCCTGCGGTTTGGCCGGCAGCAGAACTTTCCTGATCATTGCTTTTGCCAAAACCACAACCACTCCCCCATGCAGAGTTTTCCCTGATTGATTGCTGATTGCAAAGCCAGAGGCACCTTCCGACCGGACACACCGGCGACCGGCCCTGCTAATCAGGACCCCAGAGCTTGCTCCTTTATTTGTGGTGTCAGGCACCCAAAAGGGGGTAGCCTTGCAGAACTTGAGAAATCGCATTCTTTGAGAGGCCTTTGATAAAGAAATCATTACTTTCTGGAGGCCTGCGGTTTGGCCGGCGCCAGAACTTTCCTGATCATTGCTTTTGCCAAACCCAGAACCACTTACCCATGCAGAGCTTTCTGTGATGATTGCTGATTGCAAAACCAGAGGCACCTTCCGACCGCACACACCGGCGACCGGCCCTGCTAATCAGGACCCCAGAGCTTGCTCCTTTATTTGTGGTGTCAGGCACCCAAAGGGGGGTAGCCTTGCAGAACTTGAGAAATCGCATTCTTTCAGAAGCCGTTGAAGAAATCATTACTTTCTGGAGGCCTGCGGTTTGGCCGGCAGCAGAACTTTCCTGATCATTGCTTTTGCCAAACCCAGAACCACTTACCCCTGCAGAACTTTCCCTGATGATTCCTGATTGCAAAACCAGAGGCACCTTCCGACCGCACACACCGGCGACCGGCCCTGCTAATCAGGACCCCAGAGCTTGCTCCTTTATTTGTGGTGTCAGGCACACAAACGGGGGTAGCCTTGCAGAACTTGAGAAATCGCATTCTTTGAGAGGCCTTTGATAAAGAAATCCTTACTTTCTGGAGGCCTGCGGTTTGGCCGGCAGCAGAAATTTCCTGATCACTGCTTTTGCCAAACCCACAACCACTCCCCCATGCAGAGTTTTCCCTGATTGATTGCTGATTGCAAAGCCAGAGGCACCTCCCGACCACACACACCGGCGACCGGCCCTGCTAATCAGGACCCCAGAGCTTGCTCCTTTATTTGTGGTGTCAGGCACCCAAAGGGGGGTAGCCTTGCAGAACTTGAGAAATCGCATTCTTTCAGAAGCCGTTGAAGAAATCATTACTTTCTGGAGGCCTGCGGTTTGGCCAGCAGCAGAACTTTCCTGATCATTGCTTTTGCCAAAACCACAACCACTCCCCCATGCAGAGTTTTCCCTGATTGATTGCTGATTGCAAAGCCAGAGGCACCTTCCGACCGGACACACCGGCGACCGGCCCTGCTAATCAGGACCCCAGAGCTTGCTCCTTTATTTGTGGTGTCAGGCACCCAAAGGGGGGTAGCCTTGCAGAACTTGAGAAATCGCATTCTTTGAGAGGCCTTTGATAAAGAAATCATTACTTTCTGGAGGCCTGCTGGCCGGCAGCAGAACTTTCCTGATCATTGCTTTTGCCAAACCCAGAACCACTCCCCCATGCAGAGCTTTCCCTGATGATTGCTGATTGCAAAGCCAGAGGCACCTTCCGACCGGACACACCGGCGACCGGCCCTGCTAATCAGGACCCCAGAGCTTGCTCCTTTATTTGTGGTGTCAGGCACCCAAAGGGGGGTAGCCTTGCAGAACTTGAGAAATCGCATTCTTTGAGAGGCCTTTGATAAAGAAATCATTACTTTCTGGAGGCCTGCGGAACTTTCCTGATCATTGCTTTTGCCAAACCCACAACCACTCCCCCATGCAGAGCTTTCCCTGATGATTGCTGATTGCAAAGCCAGAGGCACCTTCCGACCGGACACACCGGCGACCGGCCCTGCTAATCAGGCCCAGAGCTTGCTCCTTTATTTGTGGTGTCAGGCACCCAAAGGGGGGTAGCCTTGCAGAACTTGAGAAATCGCATTCTTTGAGAGGCCTTTGATAAAGAAATCATTACTTTCTTGAGGCCTGCGGAGCCTTCCTGATCATTGCTTTTGCCAAACCCAGAACCACTGACCCATGCAGAGCTTTCCCTGATGATTGCTGATTGCAAAGCCAGAGGCACCTTCCGACCGCACACACCGGCGACCGGCCCTGCTAATCAGGACCCCAGAGCTTGCTCCTTTATATTTGTGGTGTCAGGCACCCAAAGGGGGGTAGCTTTGCAGAACTTGAGAAATCGCTTTCTTTGAGAGGCCTTTGATAAAGAAATCAATGCTTTCTGGAGGCCTGCGGTTTGGCCGGCAGCAGAACTTTCCACAACCACCACATGCACAGCTTTCTTTATGATTGCTGATCCAAACCAGACCCACACGCCGGCGACCGGCCCTGCTAATGAGGATTTCAACGCTTGCTCCTTTATTTGTGGTGTACATGCACATTTCCTTTTGATTGCTGATCCAAACCAGAGCCACAGGCCGGCGACCGGCCCTGCTAATCAGGACCCCAGAGCTTGCTCCTTTCGAGTTCGATTCAATAGATAGTTACACATGCATAGTCGACATAGATAGTTACACATGCTTAGTTGACATAGATAGTTACACATGCTTACTTGACATAGATAGTTACACATGCATAGTTAACATACATACACAGACTTAGATTTTATAGTGGTGCGGCTATTTTTTTCCTGACATCAGGCAGAACAGCAGAGACAGCATTGGAGTGCCATGATGAAGATGAGAGGAGGAGGAGGAGGTGAGACTCAGCGATCGGACACACATGAGACGATGGAAGAGACAAGCGATGTAGACCTAGAAGCGACGAATGAGGAGGCTGTCTCTGAGGAAAAGCCTGTGCCCGAAGATGAGCAGGCAGATCTTGAGCAGGAGAAGCCTGCTGATGGGGAGGATGCCGCTCATGAGGAGGCTGCCTCGAAGGAAAGGGCTGGGCGCGATGATGAGCAGACATATTTTGAGCAGGAGAAGCCTGCTGATGGGGAGGATGCCGTTCATGAGGAGGCTGCCTCGAAGGAAAGGCCTGGGCGCGATGATGAGCAGACAGATCTTGAGCAGGAGAAGCCTGCTGATGGGGAGGATGCCGTTGATGACAGCATGGCTGTTGATGACTCACTGGCTGCCGATGATGAGAAACAAAATCAAGAGGAGGAGCAAGAAGAGGATGAGGAGGCTGATCATGAGCAGCACATTGGGACTGCTGAGGAAGGGAGCCAGCTTGTTGCGGCAAATGAGGCTTCGGATGATGACTTGCAAGTCATGACTCCTGTCAAGCATGCACCGCATGAGGTGCTTGTCGTGACTCCGGTGAGGCGACAGCTGAGCTTCGGATCAGAGGCTTCATCAGCTTCAGACAAGAGCATGAGGCAAGTTGGCCTAATGAGATTCTGGTCGCCGGCGGGAGCATCAGACAAGAGCATGAGCTCTCCCGTGGGCTCTCCGCTGGCAGACCTGGAGGAATATCCTGAGGCGCCTCCCAGAAAGCCGAATAGGATGAGCATGGAAGATACCATAAGAGGCATGCTGCGGAGAGGTGAGCTGAGTGTGGGTGGTCAGCGGTTGAGCTTGACCGCTGAGAACATGAGAAGTGTTCATGAGTCGATGAGAAAGAGCACTGCAAGTCGAGGGCGGCCGATCAAATCCTCGAATGAGCTCAGAGGAGTCTTGGGCGGAAGGAAAACCAACCGCAGGGCCAAGAATGAGAAACCACGTCAGTTTGAGATCGCGATAAGCATGAAGCATGCCATCTGCAAAGAGATGTATGAGCAGCGGCTGAGATTTCCCAACGAGAGTTCCATGCTTGATGAGTTTTCCCGGGCCAAAAGCATCAGAAAAGATCGGCTGCAAGAGATATGGGCAAACAGAGCCGAATGGGCAAAGATGAGCCAGCATGGGAGAGCCAATGCCTCGGCCAATGAGATGAAGGGAACAAAGGCTCGCTTGAGACGAGAGGGAGGAGGCACCAAGAGGGAATTTCCTGAGCTGGTTGAGAAGGTGAGGCACTGGCTGGATAAGGAGAGGTCGCATGGGCATGTGGTCCTGGCAAAGCATTTGGCCATGACCTATGGGTCATTCCTCAAAGTGAGGGCTGATGAGCTGTCCACCCTGCTGGAGAATGAGGACTTGAGTATCCCTGACCGAAAGGCCTATCAGTTGAAGCGAGACAAGGCGAGGAACCATGGAAACTTTCACTAAACCTCAAATCCTAAAACCCCTAATGAAGCCCTGAAGCTTAAACCCTCAAACCCTTCATAAAATCCTAAACCCAAGAATCAGTTAGATTATCGTATTTGGATTTCAATCCCCTGAACTAAACTCAAGCGCTAAACCTAGACCTTGAGCTTTAAGCACTATAAAGTGTCATCAGGAACCCTGAAATAGGCAATTAATTTAGTATCCCAAAGCTCAAGTAAAACTTGAACCATAACCCTAAGCCCTAAACCCATGAAGCAGGCCATGAGCCAGCACAAAGTGATCATGAGCACTTCCAAATCAGCCGATAAGAGAGGGGCAATCTTGGCGAGATGGTTGGGTGCGTCCATAAGAGTGCCGAACCTGACCACCCAGATCAGCGAAGTTGAAATGCAGGTCAGGGCTGAGCTCTCGTGGCAATACCACGATTACTTCATGAGCATCATCAGCCGGGGCGACGATGAGCTGCGGAAGTTTTGCGCCAAGATGAGCGAGGTGACGCCTGAGGTGAGAAAGAGATGTGTCATGGGATTCAGCGATCAGGTGCCCTTATGGCTTAAGAAAACTTCACGTCGTGAGGTCTTCGCTAAGTGGGAAGTCCCCACTAAGAAGAGGAAGATGAGCACTGGGCCTGAATTCGAGATGTTGGCCGATGAGCACGAACCAAAGCATGAGGAGCAGCCGCATGACGCACCAAACCAGCCGCATGAGGACCAGCCGCATGAGGACCAGCCGCATGACACATGGGAGTTGGCGAAGCCCGGCAGTGATGAGCAGCGAAAGCACTTGACTTCGAGGCGTGAGGAAAAGTCAGATCGCTTTCGGGTCACCTTTGAGGCGAATCAGCTGGTGAGCTCATGGTTTGATCCTGAGAAAGACCCCACGGGCCATGTGATCAGAGGCACTCTGATTGTGCCTGGCTCCCATGGGAACTTGGCCAACATTGATGAGCGAGGCTGCTGGATCGGGGATGAGAAACCCTAACCCCTAAACCCGAAACCCCCAAGCCCGACTTAATCCTAGTTAAACCCTAACTAATTAGACCGTCGATGAAACAGGCAATTGGATTCGGGATGAGCGATTCCATTACAATGGGCAAGACCGGATGCATAAGAAACTTGGTGTCAGTGTTGAGAAGTATTGAGCTGCATTCAATCATTTTCTTCGTGTGGAACTACGAATCTGAAAGTTCTAAATCATGTATTACCCGGGGCTCTTAAACGAAAGACCAGGAAGGGAATGAGCGCTGGAAGGACATTGGGGGCATGGAGAAAGTTGAGAAGTGAGTCGCCTGAGCTGCTGACGCATTTCAACGTCATGAGTCAGCCAGCATCGAACACGGATGGTGTACTTCTTCCATGGGGGATCATGGAGTCCGCAGCTGAGTACCCTTTGTCCTTATGGATGAGGGACTGCTATGGACCTGCATTCAGTGAGGCGAGCATGAGATCCATGTTCCTGAGCCATCAGATCCCATCATTAGTGTTGCCGAAGATGACATCATTGCTTCAGCTCACGGACACGGACTTTAGCCATGCCTTCAAGGCTGCCGTGAGAAGAAGCCTGGATGAGCAACACCGGCGGCATGAGCCAGGCACAAATGCGAGGGATGGGCCGATGCATGAGTCGTTTACGAAACTGGGCATCCGTGAGATGGCGAAAGCCCTCCATGAGGCCATGGAACACATGATCAAATTGAATGAGGAAACAAACTGGGTTTTGGCCGGCTTGAGAAGGAATGGATGGTTGGCACTGCGGCCAGATGAGACGGGAAAGCTCAAGAAATGTGATGATCAGCCATGGGCACAAGGCATGCGATTGGGCTGCAAACGAGTTGATGAGAGATGGCTCAAGAACCGCTTCCTGCATTTGAGTGATGAGGGCATCGTGAGTCCGCCGAATTGGGCAAGAGTGGACGGAGCAAAAGATCTCAGCGACTTTGTCCATTGGCATTACGATGAGGCACGGAAAACTGAGGCAGATGCCGTCATCGAATTGGATGACCCTGATCATGAACTTGATGAGCCTGAATGGCAACAAGCCGCCCAATATCAGCTGCCGCTGGACATGAGACGGTCATTGGCTGAGTATGAGAAGAACATCACTGATGAGGCTAAAAAGCTGAGAGCAGACCGCATGAAAAAAACTGTGAAGAGACGAGAACAACGAGATGCCCTGAAGAAACTGTCTGATGAGACGAAGGAAGAGCTGAGAGCCACACTGCAGAGCACATCAAGGCATGGGGGTGGGGGTGGGGGTGGCGGGCTTCGGTAAAGGGGGAGAGGTCCTGCTAGTGAATAAACGCAACCAAACGGGGTAATTAGCCTTGTAATCCTTACTTTTTGGAGGCTGTGGTTTGTCCCGCAGCAGCAGAGCTTCCTGATCACTGCTTCTTCCAAATCCACAACCTCCACACGCAGAGCTTTCCTTATGATTCCTGATCCAAACCAGAGCCGGACGCCGGCGACCGGCCCTGCTAATCAGGACCCCAAAGCTTGCTCCTTTATTTGTGGTGTCAGGCACCCAAAAAGGGGTGGCCTTGCAGAACTTGAGAAATCGCATTCTTTAAGATGCCTTCGATAAAGAAATCCTTACTTTCTGGAGGCCTGCAGTTTCGCCGTTTCGCCGGCAGCAGAGCTTTCCTGATCACTGCTTCTTCCAAAGCCACAACCACCACGTGCAGAGCTTTCCTTATGATTGCTGATCCAAACCAGAGCCACACGACGGCGACCGGCCCTGCTAATCAGGGCCCCCAGAGCTTGCTCCTTTATTTGTGGTGTCAGGCACCCAAAAAGGGGTAGCCTTGCAGAACTTGAGAAATCGCATTCTTTAAGAGGCCTTTTATAAAGAAATCCTTACTTTCTGGAGGCCTGCAGTTTGGCCGGCAGCAGAGCTTTCTTGATCACTGCTTCTTCCAAACCCACGACCACGACGTGCAGAGCTTTCCTTATGATTGCTGATCCAAGCCAGAGCCACACGACGGCGACCGGCCCTGCTAATCAGGGCCCCCAAAGCTTGCTCCTTTATTTGTGGTGTCAGGCACCCAAAAAGGGGTAGCCTTGCAGAACTTGAGAAATCGCATTCTTTAAAAGGCCTTTGATAAAGAAATCCTTACTTTCTGGAGGCCTGCAGTTTCGCCGGCACCAGAGCTTTCCTGATCACTGCTTCTTCCAAACCCACAACCACCACGTGCAGAGCTTTCCTTATGATTGCTGATCCAAACCAGAGCCACACGACGGCGACCGGCCCTGCTAATCAGGGCCCCAAAGCTTGCTCCTTTATTTGTGGTGTCAGGCACCCGAAGGGGGGTAGCCTTGCAGAACTTGAGAAATCGCATTCTTTGAGAGGCCTTTGATAAAGAAATCCTTACTTTCTGGAGGCCTGCAGTTTCGCCGTTTCGCCGGCAGCAGAGCTTTCCTGATCACTGCTTCTTCCAAAGCCACAACCACCACGTGCAGAGCTTTCCTTATGATTGCTGATCCAAACCAGAGCCACACGCCGGCGACCGGCCCTGCTAATCAGGACCCCAAAGCTTGCTCCTTTATTTGTGGTGTCAGGCACCCCAAAAGGGGTAGCCTTGCAGAACTTGAGAAATCGCATTCTTTAAGAGGCCTTTGATAAAGAAATCCTTACTTTCTGGAGGCTGTGGTTTGTCCCGCAGCAGCAGAGCTTCCTGATCACTGCTTCTTCCAAATCCACAACCACCACGTGCAGAGCTTTCCTTATGATTGCTGATCCAAACCAGAGCCACACGACGGCGACCGGCCCTGCTAATCAGGGCCCCAAAGCTTGCTCCTTTATTTGTGGTGTCAGGCACCCAAAAAGGGGTAGCCTTGCAGAACTTGAGAAATCGCATTCTTTAAGAGGCCTTTGATAAAGAAATCCTTACTTTCTGGAGGCCTGCAGTTTCGCCGGCAGCAGAGCTTTCCTGATCACTGCTTCTTCCAAAGCCACAACCACCACGTGCAGAGCTTTCCTTATGATTGCTGATCCAAACCAGAGCCACACGACGGCGACCGGCCCTGCTAATCAGGGCCCCAAAGCTTGCTCCTTTATTTGTGGTGTCAGGCACCCAAAAAGGGGTAGCCTTGCAGAACTTGAGAAATCGCATTCTTTGAGAGGCCTTTGATAAAGAAATCCTTACTTTCTGGAGGCCTGCAGTTTCGCCGGCAGCAGAGCTTTCCTGATCACTGCTTCTTCCAAAGCCACAACCACCACGTGCAGAGCTTTCCTTATGATTGCTCATTTTTTAATTAGAGCCACACGACGGCGACCGGCCCTGCTAATCAGGACCCCAAAGCTTGCTCCTTTATTTGTGGTGTCAGGCACCCAAAAAGGGGTAGCCTTGCAGAACTTGAGAAATCGCATTCTTTAAGAGGCCTTTGATAAAGAAATCCTTACTTTCTGGAGGCCTGCAGTTTCGCCGGCAGCAGAGCTTTCCTGATCACTGCTTCTTCCAAAGCCACAACCACCACGTGCAGAGCTTTCCTTATGATTGCTGATCCAAACCAGAGCCACACGACGGCGACCGGCCCTGCTAATCAGGGCCCCAAAGCTTGCTCCTTTATTTGTGGTGTCAGGCACCCAAAAAGGGGTAGCCTTGCAGAACTTGAGAAATCGCATTCTTTCAGAGGCCTTTGATAAAGAAATCCTTACTTTCTGGAGGCCTGCAGTTTCGCCGGCACCAGAGCTTTCCTGATCACTGCTTCTTCCAAAGCCACAACCACCACGTGCAGAGCTTTCCTTATGATTGCTGATCCAAACCAGAGCCACACGACGGCGACCGGCCCTGCTAATCAGGGCCCCCAGAGCTTGCTCCTTTATTTGTGATGTCAGGCACCCGAAGGGGGGTAGCCTTGCAAAACTTGAAAATCGCATTCTTCAAGAGGTCTTTGATAAAGAAATCCTTACTTTCTGGAGGCCTGCAGTTTCGCCGGCAGCAGAGCTTTCCTGATCACTGCTTCTTCCAAACCCACAAGCACCACAGGCAGAGCTTTCCTTATGATTGCTGATCCAAACCAGAGCCGGACGCCGGCGACCGGCCCTGCTAATCAGGACCCCAAAGCTTGCTCCTTTATTTGTGGTGTCAGGCACCCCAAAAGGGGTAGCCTTGCAGAACTTGAGAAATCGCATTCTTTAACAGGCCTTTGATAAAAGAATTCTTACTTTCTAGCAGAGCTTTCCTAATCACAACCACCACATGCAGAGCTTGCCTTAGGGGTGGAGGGGTGGAGAGGAGTGAGGTGAGTGGAGGGGTGGAGGGTGGAGGGGTGTGAGGGGTGGAGGGGTTTCTTATGAGTACGTAATGAGTTCATTTGGCAGCGAGCCTCCCGCATGCAGGTTCGAAGCAATGAGTACCGTGGTTCCTGAGGCCAGAGTGAGCCGAGGTCAAGCCAAGGCGAAACCATCGGCCAAGAAAAAGCCGTTGAGCTTGGGCAAGATGGCTAAGAAACAGCAGAAGAGATCGCAGATGATGAAGGCGGGAAGCAAGATTCCCAAGAATGAGGATCCGCCGGTGCCTTTGCCTCCGCCGAGTGAGGCCCCTCCGTTGGCGGATGGGGCCCTTCGCCCATCAGGGACATGGCGAGTGATAGATGAGCGAGCAGGCACAAGTGTGTTTGGGCGATCAGGTGAGATCCTGGGTGAGTCGACTGAGAATTACCACGTGCTGCTTGGGGTGTGCCCGCACATGGGGGGCAAAGAGAGGAAGGAGTGGGTGAGCAAGCGCTATGTCGTTGAGATTGGCAAGGACGTGAAGGCATACAAGTGGCAGCAGATGAGCTTGAGCCGGCACTGGAAGCAGGAGATCCTGGGTGAGATGGGTTTGTTGAGCGAAGACCTGGACCTGCTGGGGTCCCTGGATGAGGTCGATGAGCTGCCATTGAAGATGCCAGCTGGGGGCATCAGCCTCCAGCACATCCATCTGGGCTGGGCCCTGATGAGATGGCAGCTGGAGAAGAGTGGGCATACGCATGAGGAACAAGCCAAGACAATGAGTTTCGTGAGCCCTGGGTGGACCCAGCCGCTGTATTTAGCCCATGAGGAGCCACGGATTGATGTGGATGAGTACGCAAAGGTAGTGAAGAAATTGATGAGTGAGCACAAGCTTTGTTTTTTGCCATTGGGCTCGCATGGGCATTGGGTTCTGCTGGTCGTTGACCGGCGATCAGCACCGATGAGCATCAGGTCCCCCACATGACACTTGCAGTTTATTATACTATGCATATATATATGTATATATATATATATATATATATATTAAACATATATATATATATATTAATCTTATATATATATATATATATATATATTAAACGTTTTGTATGGTATATATAAATATGGAATATAGTAGAAGCCAGAAAGTTGGAACATGGCTTTAGGAGGATTAGTGCTAGAATCCCTTATACTTTACCTTAAGGGCATGAGGAGTCTGATGTTCCAACTTTCTGGCTTCTACTATATGCCTTAAATTATAGAGTGAATGTAATGAGGGACCCTAAAGCCTTCCCATGAGGTACTACGACAGCCTGCCTGATGAGTCGCAGCAGTGCCGTGAGTACGCGGCGAAGGTCCTGGCGAGCCTGCTGAGCCTTGGATTGGTGGATCAGGCAGAGCTTCCTGAGAGGATGACAAAAGTGCATCAGGGAGCAGATGAGTGTGGGATCTTCTTGCTGGCGAGCCTTGAGCGGGAGGCAGCTGAGGCCATGGGCCATGGCCCGGCTGCCACTGGCTGGCCAACATGGGCAGCGAGCCGATGGCACTTTGGTTATAATTAATTAGTTGAGTACTTATGTATTTCGTTGCTTTTTAAAAATAGAACATACGTATTTTTTAATAGTATCCCAACCCTGACCCAGGCATGAGAGGCTCCATAAGGGGAGCACCGGCTTGAAGATTGAGCAGAGCAAGAGGATTGGGGAATTGCAGAAGCATCATGAGACTTGGTTTTTTCCGATTGTGTAGTACATAACTTTTTGAAGTATTAAGGTAAAAGCCAGAAAGTTGGAATATGATTATCCTAACCCTTCTATGGTAAATTATAGGGTATCCTACCATGAAACCATATTCCAACTTTCTGGAGCTCGCTGTAGGAAGTAGGCAAGTAATTTGTACTCAAGTAACTTGAAATTGGTAGAGAGTAGGTGGTAGGTACTAGGTAGTACTGCTGATGATCTAAATCCTGCATTACCCATAATAAGGAATATACCATAAATTCCATAGTCTACGGCCCTTAAGGTCATGCAGGATTTATATCATCAACCGTAGGAAGTAGTTTAGTAATTAGCGGTCATAAGTCAGCCAAGGAGAAGCTGATCGCCCAAGGTGAGAAAGCCAAGAAGGAGCGTGAGCACTTGGCTGAGGTCGCCGCAAAGCGGATGATGAAAAACCTTGAGCTCAATGAGCTCCAAAAGAAAGCTTATGAGCTGGTGCATGACGGAGGGCCGATTCTGGAATCAGAGCTGCCCGATGAGTACCGCAAAGAAGCTCTTAGGATCAAGCTGTATGAGATAGGCGTTTGCAGCAAATGCAGACACACCTCAGGATGTCTGCGCTGCGATGAGTCCAAATGCTTGGCCTACTACATGAGACTTGAAGCCAAAAAAACTGGCCGGGTCATCCGAGATGAGTACAAGCTCTGAGCATGAGGCAATATGTGCCTTTCTCATGTGCTTGAAGACATGAGCGCCAGATCTGAGCATGAGCCAAAATGAGCCTTTCTGAGGTGCTTGAGAACTTAAACACCCAACCCCAAACCCTAAACACCCAACCCCAAACCCAAAACCCTAAGCCCTGAACCCGAAACCCCGAACCCCAAACTCAAAACCCTAATTAAACCTCGAACCCTATTTTACCCTAAGTCTTTTGCGGGGTGACTTTGGGTGGTTTGGGTTGGGGATTTCTAGCTGTATGGGATTTCAAGAGGGGGTTCTGCCTAATTGTGTTTTGGGTTCTGAGCCTTGTTTAATTTGGGGCCTAAACCCTACACCCTACTAAGCTAGCCACCTAACCCTTAGAATTACCCTAATTGACAGCCTATACTTGAATGGGGTGACGTTAAAGGTGTTTGGGTTTAGGATAACTGGGGGGGAAGTAATTCTAAAAATTATTGGGGACTGTAAACAACGATCTTCTCTAATCTGAGAATTGTTCAGGGTCCATAAGAAGGGTTGGGTGGTGTGGGGTCCTAACTAACCAGGGGCTGTAAGCTAAAAAATTAATTAGGGGGTTCTGGTTGCTGTGAGGGATTAGACCCTTTTTAATCAGGGGGTTATCTTTAAGAATTATTCAGGGTCCATAAGAAGGGTTGGGTCGTGTGGGGTCCTTACTAATCAGGGGCTGTAAGCTGAAAATTTAATTAGGGGGGTGCTGGTTGCTGTGAGGGATTAGACCCTTCTTAATCAGGGGGTTATCTTTAAGAATTATTCAGGGTCCATAAGAAGGGCTGGGGGCTGTGGGGTCCTAACTAATCAGGGGCTGTAAGCTAAAAAATTAATTAGGGGGGTGCTGGTTGCTGTGAGGGATTAGATCCTTTTTAATCAGGGGGTTATCTTTAAGAATTATTCAGGGTCCATAAGAAGGGTTGGGGGCTGTGGGGTCCTAACTAATCAGGGGCTGTAAGCTAAAAAATTAATTAGGGGGGTGCTGGTTGCTGTGAGGGATTAGACCCTTTTTAATCAGGGGGTTATCTTTAAGAATTATTCAGGGTCCATAAGAAGGGCTGGGGGCTGTGGGGTCCTAACTAATCAGGGGCTGTAAGCTAAAAAATTAATTAGGGGGGTGCTGGTTGCTGTGAGGGATTAGACCCTTTTTAATCAGGGGGTTATCTTTAAGAATTATTCAGGGTCCATAAGAAGGGTTGGGGGCTGTGGGGTCCTAACTAATCAGGGGCTGTAAGCTAAAAAATTAATTAGGGGGGTGCTGGTTGCTGTGAGGGATTAGACCCTTTTTAATCAGGGGGTTATCTTTAAGAATTATTCAGGGTCCATAAGAAGGGTTGGGGGCTGTGGGGTCCTAACTAATCAGGGGCTGCGAGCTAAAAAATTAATTAGGGGGGTGCTGGTTGCTGTGAGAGATTAGACCCTTTTTAATCAGGGGGTTATCTTTAAGAATTATTCAGGGTCCATAAGAAGGGCTGGGGGCTGTGGGGTATCCTGTCTAATTGGGGGGACATTTTATTTATTTCGGGTTCAATTGAAAGTCAATCAAATTGTTTCTGTGGATGGAACGAGCCTGTCTAATTGGGGGGGTTGTTTTTTCAATTTTTTATCCTTATTTGGGGTTCAATTAAAACACATACAAATCTGACCCCAACACCCGGCCCGTGCCATTCTAATCAGGGGAATTTCCTAATCAGGTTCCTACATTATTTAGGCACATGGACCCTTAGGGACAGGCCAAGTTCGCGACGCCTGAAGGCCCACATCGGGCAGACGGCGGACCCGTGGCGGTTCTACCCCTGGAGCCTCCAGTTCAAGCTGGCCTTGAGGTTTGCGAGCGAGACGCTGAATACTGCGTGTGTCAAACCCTATACGTACGTCCACAAGAAACCCTTCTGGATTTGATCCGTAACAGGAACACCTTTCCACCTAAGCCCTAAACCCTACTAAATCCTTAAACCCTACACCTTAAAGCCCAAACCCTAAACCCTAAAACCCCCTTAAGTTTTTGAGACTCCCTCGAGGACATCTTTGAGGTCTGGCGCCTGCCCGTGGACGACCAGGTGGAATCAACTTGGAAGTTTAGGTATGAGGGTAGTTTTTGGGGTTTAGGGTGTAGTGTTTAGGGTGGAGTTCAGGGGTTAAGTGTTAGGGCTTAGGGGTTAAGGGTTTTGGGTTCAGGGGTTTAGGGTTCAGGGGTTAGCCAGGACCCCCCAAGTGCCCTTTAAAGGGCTCTGATATTTCGCTTAAGCGGTAAAAGGGGCTACGATAAGGGGTAGTTTGGGGATCTAGGAAGGGTTTCGGGTTCAGGGGTTTTTTGGGTTCAGGGTATAGGGTTTAGGGTTTAGTGTTTCCGCGGGAATGAAACCCTGGGTTTCTGAGTATACATATACAACTAGTACCTGCTTTGGGCTCTAAAGTCTATACGTAGTATCTACTTCGGGGGTATAAAGGCTATAGATAGTAATAGATAGTACTGTACCTTAGGATGCCCAGTAGTACCCTTATTCCTTTTTTGTAGTCCTAGGTTCCTTATACAGTTACCTTATACCAAAAAGGGAGCCCTTTTTATTCCTAGGCTACTGGGCATCCTAGTACCTATACGGACCCCAAAACAAGGTAACCCTAATTTTCGGAAACTCCCAAATGGACGTTTGAGGTTTTAGAAGTTACAGGTTTAGGGTACAACATGGATGCTGGAGGTTTTTTTCTTCAGGGTTCTGCTACTTGGAGGATCATGGGACGTGCCTAGAAAGAGCGTTTATGAATAACTTCGTTGAGTAATTTAAGAGTATAACCGCCAGATTTACAACCATAGCCACTAAGTTTAGGGGTATATAATAGGTTACTGTAGATCCCGAAGCAGTAGCGCTCTTTCCTACAAGGAACCTTTAGATACCTCGGAGTCACCTCGAAGAAGCACAGAATTGGTATTGCACGATTAATATTTCATACGCCCTGATAGCTTCTAGGTCTTGTAGAATACTTGGAGATTCATGGAACTTAGTAACTACAGTTATAAGTACCTTAACCGGGGTTACAACTAATTATACGTATAGTTGCCGTAATTATAAGCCTAGTTATTAAGTCCCATGAACCTTTGAGGTAAGCCTAAAGGAAGCCCTGCGCAACCACCGTGAAACTCAAAACCCACCACAAGACTCATGACCTCTTCGGAACCCTATGTTCAGCGTCCCAGAAGGCCGAAGAATTCCTTATTTACATGGCTTTTGCTTCTAGTGATTGCTCCTGTAACCAGTAAGCGCATTAAGTCCGAAGCTCTTAAAGGAAATACTTGAGGACTACTTGGACCCAGGTGGAGCTTATGTTGAAGCCCAAGGCCACGAATAGCCCTGAAAACCTTACTTTCAGCGTCTGGCGTCCAGGGTTGCAGGTTTAAGGCTTGCCTGTGGATCCAAAACCCTACGGTTTTAAGGGTTCGACCCTCTAATTATGAGATCTGTAGCTGTAGAGTTTGGGGATACAGGTAGTGTTTAGGATTTGAGGTTTGGTTTATGGTCTTTCATAGAGTGGCCTTTGAAACCATATGCTTCCAAGTAGGAATCCTGATAGCCCTAAGGGCCTACAAAACCTACAAAACCTTGTTTCTCCCGGACACAGAAACTAGTTGAAACCTCTTCGAAATCAGACATTTACAACGAGCCTTCTATTTTGGCTTTTGGGAGGTGGCATACATGTCCCACATTGAGCCTGAGAAGCGGCCGCTGCACCAAGATGAGGCTTGGAGTTCAATCTTTAAGGGTGTTCAAGGTTTAGGGTTCCGGGAATAGTAACGGTTTAGGGTTTAGGGTTGATAGGGGTTCAGGGTCCTAATCCTCAAACCTTCAAGCCCTAAAGCGGTGTCTAGGGGTCCCATACACTCGAAAACCAAGTCAAATACGTAGTGTATATAACCTTTCATGGTTTAGGGTTGAGAGGAACTTTGAGGGTTAAGGGTTAAGGTTTCAGGTTGTGGTGTTTGGTGTTTGGGTTTAGGGTTTGGGGGTCTGCATCTGTGGGTACCTACTGTTTAGGGATGGTTATGCCCGAACGGTAGAGTCAGAGAGTACCTACTACATTCGAGGATGGTTTCCCCAAAGGCCCCAAAGTAGTTCCTTTTTGGGGTTCATATATAGAATCCTATAAGGTAAGCCCAAAAAGGAACTACTTTGGGGCCTCTGGTTATGCACTACCGATGGAAAGTGGTACGTCGTGGCCGTAGTTTGGGTTTGGGGCTCTAGGCATGGTTTGGGGTTTCCAGTTTTGTTTACTAGCTGCTCGCTAGCTATATAATTTTATGGTCCCGGGCTAGGGTGTAGAGTTTAGGGATTTAGAGACAGGATTCTTTTCAGCAATACTGGGTACCGCCAGCACTACTTCGTCAATTAAGGCCGGAGGAAATGCCTTTAATGTTAGCGCCTTTGTTTCCAAAAACTGGCCCGACAAAAGATTTCCTTATTGGGTGGCCCCAATCCCTGCTTCAAAAAATATAGGTGGCCAAAAAAAGCTTTACTGTATTGGGTCCCCCCCAAAG
The DNA here is from genome assembly GCA_905221615.1 of Symbiodinium sp. CCMP2592. Lineage (NCBI taxonomy): Eukaryota > Dinophyceae > Suessiales > Symbiodiniaceae > Symbiodinium > Symbiodinium sp. CCMP2592. Next base: position 270,930 of record CAJNDT010002190.1, on the reverse strand, counting down.
CAAACCGGGGTTCCTGAATAAGAAAGGCACACAAACCAGATACCGACATTCGGCTGATGATATAAATCCTGCATTACCCATAATAAGGAATATACCATAATTCCCATAGTTTAGGGTCCTTAAGGAACTGCAGGATTTTTATCATAACCCTACACCCTAAAACCCTACAGATGCCTTAAAGGAACCCCCTGCAGGTACCCTTACAGATCCCTTTAAAGGAACCCTAGGATTTATACCATCAACCGTTACTCTCCTGAAACACCCATGACACGCTGAGCCATGGGCTCCTGATGCAAAGTTTTCAAGAGCTATCCGAGTCGCTCGGTGGTAGGATCGGTTTTGCATGTCGTTGTACCCAGACCTTCCAAAATGCCCTAATTAAGGAATATACCTTAAATCATAATAGGATCCCTAATATGATTTAAGGTATATTCCTTAATGAAGGGATCTTGGAAGGTCTGGGTACATGCTGTCCGAAAACGAAAGTCGAAGCGCCGCAGAGCAATTATCGCAAGATCTGAGCGTTAGGCCGTCAGGCTTTCTTCCAGGGGTTTAGGGTTTAGGGTTTAGGGTTTAGGGCATGTCGGTTACTGTGAAAGTTGGACTGCTCAGTGGCAAAACAGCCTTTGTCACGGCCGGCTTGGATGAAAAAGTTGAAACATTGAAATGTCGGGCACAGACCGCACTTGGAACAGGAAGAGGGCGGCTGCTGGACTCGGGTGGAAGCATGCTTGATGCTTTTTTGCTGGTCGAACATGCCAAACTGCAGAACGGTGACCTTTTGACTTTGCACTTAAACCGAGTTCAGGTGTGTACCACTGGAGCGGTTTTTGCCGCCATTCTCGGCGATGGTTCCGTCGTCACCTGGACCTGGGATCATGCTGAGTATGGTGGTGATAGTAGTGCTGTGCAGGACCAGCTACAGAATGTGCACCAGATCCAAGCCACTCAAAATGCCTTTGCTGCTATTCTTGGCGACGGATCCGTCGTGACCTGGGGTGATGCCGACGGTGGTGGCGACAGTAGTGCTGTGCAGGATCAGCTGAAGAACGTGCTGGGGATCCAAGCCTCCAAGTCCGCTTTTGCTGCCATTCTTGGCGATGAATCCGTCGTGGGGTGATACTGAGGGGGGTGGTGACAGCGGTGCTGTGCAGGATCAGCTGAAGAATGTTCAGCAAATCCAAGCTAATGAATGCTCTTTTGCCGCTATCCTTGGTGACGGATCTGTCGTGACCTGGGGGGAAGCTTACTCTGGTGGTAACAGTAGTGCTGTGCAGGATCGTTTCAAGAATGTGCAGCAGGTCCAAGCAACGCATTATGCTTTTGCTGCCATTCTTGACGATGGGTCGGTGGTTACCTGGGGTTCTGAAGGCTATGGTGGTGACAGCAGTGCTGTACAGGACCAGTTGAGGGATGTGCAACGGATACAAGCCTCTCTCGCTGCTTTTGCTGCCATTCTTGCGGATGGAACCGTTGTTGCCTGGGGTCTTGCTGCCTGCGGTGGCGATTGCAGTGCTGTGCAGGATCGGCTGAGGACTGTACAGCAGATCCAAGCCTCTGGCAAAGCTTTTGCAGCTATTGTTGATGACGGATCCGTCGTGACCTGGGGTGATGCTCGCTTTGGTGGTGACAGTAGTGCTGTGCAGGACCGGCTGAAGACTGTGCAGCATATCCAAGCCACGTTTGGTGCTTTTGCTGCCATTATTGACGGTGGATCGGTGGTGACATGGGGTGTGCCTGGCGGCGGTGGTGACAGTAGTTCTGTGCAAGATCAGCTTGACAATGTTCGTCAGATCGGAGCCACTTCCGCTGCTTTTGCTGCCATTATTGGCGACGGATGCGTTGTGACCTGGGGCAATCCTGACTACGGTGGTACCTGTTGTGGAGTTCAGGCTCAACTGCAGACTGTGCAGCAGATTCAAGCCTCTCGTACCGCTTTTTGCGCCATTCTTGGAGATGCATCTGTCGTGACCTGGAGTGATGCTGTCAGGGGCTATGCTGTTTATGGTGTCGAAGGAACCGCTGAAGACTGCAGAGTGGACGTAAGTTCATTATTTCAGGACAGCTGAAGCCTTCATGCGTAAACAGGACGTTCTGTGGCAATCGAGTCCTCTGTGGGATGTCGGTGTAACTGCATCCACATCATCTCCGGGGATCTATACTGGGGTTTTGGATTACAACGGTTTAGGGTTTAGGGTAGTTTAGGACTAGTATATGATTCCTTATGGTTCTTTTTAGGGTTTAAGGTTTAGGGTTCCTTCAGGGTTGTGGGTTTAGGAGGAATGCATGCTGTTAATATAGGGGCGGTAGAGTTCCTGCATCAGGATCTATAGGGGTTCCCTTTAAAGGGGTCTATAAGGGCTACTATAAGGGTTACTATAAGGGTACCATAAAATGACATTATAATCGTTTAGGGCTTAGGGCTATTAGAATGATTCCTTATGGTTCCTTTTAGGGTTTAGGGTTTAGTGTTCCTTTAAGGTTTAGGTTTAAGGGGAGTGATTTAAATGCTATTAAATACAGGGGCCTTAATACTTAGAATAGGCTTCCTTTAAAGGGGTCTATATGGGCTACTATAAGGTATCTATAAGGGCTCTATGGTATAGGGGCCTTAATGATTAGAATTGGCTTTTGGTCCATTTGGTGTACTTATAATAAGGAACCCCAAAATAGTATTGATACCATATGACTCCTTATGGTTCCTTAAGGAGACGGCAAATCCATTATTCACCAGAGCCATATTCCAAATACCAAGGCCCCTACATTTTCGAACCTCGCAAGACTGCAGTCGACTGTGTTTTTTGGTGGTCTCGTGGATTCTGGGAGTTTATATGGGGTCCATGTTAGAAGGGGCCCCCACCCTGTAATCGTGGGAATATAATAGGGCCCCAATATAATCCTTATAGTCACTATTACAGGGTAGGGGCCCTTCTAATGTCCATGTTTTCTCGAGTTTTTCATTGGCTTATTTGCATGAAGATGTAGGTTCCCTGCAACCTTATGTACACTGCTTGTAGCTGTGCATGGGAGCCCCCTAAAGCTTGAGCGTTGCCCCACAAGCCCTTGCAAGACACAGCAGCCTTACAGGTCTTAGACTTTTACAATAAGTGCTGAACCCAATGAAACTCTAAGCCCTAAACCCAAAACCCTAAACCCTAAACCCTAAACCATTATCCCTGTCCTTCAGCAGGCCCTAACTAAGCGCCCTGAGACCTAAGTCCGTATGGCAACCTAGCCGTAGCCCGTCATGGCTGACCCGAAGCCCTAAACCCGAAGCCCCAAACCCGAAACCCCGAAATCCGAAAGCAAACAAGCCTAAACCCTAAACCCATGCTCCAAGACTCACGCAGACGAGAGTCGACGGGTTTAAGCTTCAATAAAAACTAGCTACGGTCTCCATTGCCGCTCCTTCTTTGTCACCACATATTTATGAGATTTGTTAAGTCAAAATCCCTAAACTCTGAACTCTAAACACCCTAAACTAACGGAGACTAGAGGTCGCTGATGTAGGGGCTTAAGATATTTCATTTTGGTGGCTCCTTATTATACCTATAGCATAAGAAACCGAATCCCGACTCTAATTATTAAGGCTCCTATATTACGCCAAGCGCGCAGGTAGAGGACTGCCCCTCCCAGCAAGGAAGTCTGGAATCTCCATCAAGTCCGAGGACGTTTCTATCCTAGGGATCCTTTAAAGGGATCTATAAGGGTACCTTAAACCTTTAAGGGATCTGTAGGGTTTTAGGGTGTAGGGTTAGGATATAAATCCTGCATTACCTTAAGGACCCTAAACTATGGGAATTATCGTATGTTCCTTCTCATGGGTAATGCAGGATTTCTATCATCAACCGTAGTGTTCAGGGTTTTGGAGTTTGGCGTTTGGGTGTTCGGTGGGTTCAGGGTTTAGTTTACTTAGAGCTCTGTGGGTTTAGGGTCTATGGCTATGGCTTCTCAGTGGGTTTCAGGTGCAGTGGTTTAGGGTTTAGGGGTTCTGCAAACAATGTAGTTTTACATTTCGCTGCGGGTGTAAATATCTTCAAAGGGTTACATTAAGGGTTTAATAATGGCACGATAAGGGTACATGCAGTTTGTTCTTAGGACTCGCTGTTGTTGGTTTCTGTTACAATATTAAGACTCCAAGGGGTTATTCAACAACACGTTCAAGTGGTGCGAATGGCGCTTAAGGTTGTACTGTTCCATTTGGGGTCCACGAGGATCTTGCTCATGCTGCGTCTCTTGCTCCTGTTTCTGTCGGGCTCTTTCTCTTCCTCTTTCTCGTGTTGTTAGTTATGAGGGGGTGGTTACTAACCGAGGGAGGCGTTTATCTTTGAAAAGCTCCTGCAAGGATCCTATGAGGGCACCATAATGGGTTAGGCCTTGGTATTAGGGCTTAGTATCAGGGTTCATGGATGCCCGAGCAGTTGATGGGGTTTTCCGGAAATGGGGGACCCGAATACAGTACCCTAAATAATAGGATCCTTATTGTCCCTTTTAAACCCTAACCCCAAAATAAGGCACCCCCCCTAATTTCGAGAACTCCCACGTACATTGACCTTAAACGGGTTCCTATATCAGTACCTTCGGGCCAGCTTCATGTGAACGTTCAGGGCTGAAGGTTTACGCGGAAGGGTTTCGGGGTCTGTGTTGGAGTTTAGGTTTAGGGCATATATGGGTGCCTAGGCGCAGTTTAAAGTTCAGGGGGTTATGTAAGATTGTGATGGAGAAGATGACATGATGAGGAGTGCGTTGTTCAAGCCTCTGATGAGAAACTAGGTGGTGATCATACTCGTGATACTGCCTGGCCGTGACAGCAGTCACGCCCAGTCACGATGTTGACCAGGACAGTTCTGATCCTGGTGATGAAGTTCTAATTTAGTCCGCAGAGGGTTTTGCTTTCCTTGTTGTTAGCAGGGGTTGTCATTCATGCATTGTCGTTGCTTTTCGTGCTACACGTGTTAGTATCAGTAGTGTTAGTAGGCAGCAGCAGGAGTGGTGGTGGTGGTGGTGGTGGTGGTGGTGGTGGTGGTGGTGGTGGTGGTGGTGGTGGTGGTGGTGGTGGTGGTGGTGGTGGTGGTGGTGGTGGTGGTGGGCAGTGGTGGGCAGTGGTGGTAGTGGTAGTGGTGGGTAGTGGTGGGTAGTGGTGGTAGTGGTGGTAGCGGTGGTAGCGGTGGTAGCGGTGGTAGTGGTAGTGGCAGTGGCAGTGGAGGAGTAGGAGTGGGAGTAGGAGTAGGAGCAGGAGTAGAAGGAGGAGGACGAGGAGGAGCATGAGGAGTAGTAGCAGGAGCCGGGGCAGGAGTAGGAGTATAGGAGTAGCGGAGTATAGAGGAGCAGGAGAGCAGGAGCCGGAGCCGGAGTATGAGTGGTATTAGTAGTAGTAGTAGTAGTAGTAGTAGTAGTAGTAGTAGTAGTAGTAGTAGTAGTAGTAGTAGTAGTAGTAGTAGTAGTAGTACTAGTAGTAGTAGTAGTAGTAGTACCTAGCGACATTTGCACAAGCTTACTGTCAAATGTCCCACATAAACGGACTACCCGACTCCAACATGGGTGGTTGTCAAAACTATGGTCCCTTTTGGGCTACCCTAAATATTAGGTGCCGTATTATAATAAGGACCCAAAGCGGGACCCCAAATGGTTTCGGATCCTGCATTGCCTCGAGGACCGGCACGCAGGAGGCTTCGGGCTGCACGCAGGAGCTTTCAAGTTGGGGCTCAATGTATGGCCTAAAATGCAGTTTCTGTCACCACATGTGTGCATGCATATGTGTGTGTGTGTGTGTGTTTGTGTGTGCGTGTGTGTGTGTGTGTGGTTGTGTGTGTGGTTGTGTGGTTGCGTGTGTTTCTGTATGTTTGTCTTTGTGTTTGTTTGTGTGTGTGTGTGTGTGTGTGTCTGCCTTCATTGCCTGTCTTTGTTGGGTTTGCAGCGTGTCGTCCTTACCCTTGTAGTCGCTAGTATAGGATGGGACCTGTCGCTGCCTGTTTGTTTGTGTACGGTTCTTGCGAAGCCGTTTACGCACACAGCGGGCTAAGACCCTTGGCAATTCTCCCCTTCACCACCCATAGCCGTAAACCTTGTTTAAAATGAAACAATAAACCCGAAACCCTAAAGCCTAAACCTGAACGACCCTAAACCCAGTAGCCGACTACATACGTCGGTGACTGAGCGCGTCGGTAGAGCTCTCAGACTCCTATTCAGGAGCCTGGCGCCAAGGAGATCCATCGGCAGTGGAGGGAAATCTCGAGAAGGTTTGGGGCCTGGATTCACACCCCTAACCCCTCACTGGCCCCTCACCCTCCAAGAAAGCAAGAACTAGACCCACAAAGCCCAAAATACCTTCCATTCCAAGTTGAAGAACTGCCCCTAAATGCTAGAACTTTAAAGCCCTAAACCCTAAACCCTAAACCTTAAACCCTAAGTAAGTCCTCAAAACTTTGGTCTCCCACTCCTTCTCCCTCTCCAAAGAAGGAGAGCGAGAGAGGGACGAGAAGGAGGCATTGAGAACCAAATGAAGTCCCAGCATCTCTCCGGGATGGCGTGTAATTGATGGGACGGGTTACTCGGAAGGGCAGGGGACTTAGTAAGTAGGTTATAAGTAGAGTTATAAGTACCTTGAATTGAGTTACCCCAATTGTAACCCTAATTATAACCTACTTACTAAGTCCCCTGCCCTTCCAAGCAGGCTTGTGTAAGTCTTTTGTAAGCGTGGTCTCGGGTTCGGCTTCACGGTTTAGGGGGGTCACTTCCGGTTCAATGCAGGGTTTAAATTCGTTGGATTTAGGGCTTAGGAGGGTTAAGACATGTTTAGGCTTTCGGGGTCTTTAATGGCTTCTTCCTCCGTAAAGAACCCTAAACCCTAAACCCTAAAAGACTGCGTAAGGGGTGTGGATAGGAAAGGCTCGAAGCCCGAATGGAGTTAACCCCAAACACTCAACTTCAAATCCTCCCTGGACCCTCGACAACCTACCTTTTTATGGTTCCCTAAGGTGCTTTGATTGTGTAAGTCCTCAAAGATCGCGGTTTCTTGGGGTCCCGGTAGACCTAGCCACCTCAACCCACGCACTTTCAGGGTTTGGCGTTTCCGACATGCTGGCCCTTTTAAGAACGGAACGGAGTTCAGGACGTCATTTCTCCTCGGTGATCACCAGATGTTCATGTATGCCGGAATGGTTCTTGCAGGACCTACGTAATTACATGCAAGGACATTTCCTCATAAACTATCTACATCTGTATACATATATATATATATACGTATATAAGTACATATGAGCAGTTGTTTTTGCCCGCTTCATTACGGAAGATTACAGCTGGACATAAAACTTTCACTCGATCTGAAAATCGCTCTGGGACTGTGCGCGCGGAAGGACGCGGAAGGGCTGCGGAAGGCGTTGCTCCGCGGAAGGGCGCGGAAGCAACGAATACGTCAAGAGGGGTTGCACTTGCCGAAAGTAACGGTAATGCGTCGGGTTTATGCTCTTGCGGAAGGGTTCGCTTGCGAAGCGGTGCGCGGAAGGGCACGCAGAAGGGACGACATTTAGTGCCTCGGAAACCTGCCAACGCTTCGAGGCGCGGAAGGCTGCGGAAGCAGTGGCGGAAGGGTTGTGCGGAAGGGGTTTTTGCGTCCTTAGGATTGAAACAGAAAAAAAAACACCGCTCATATGTCTTGAAACCAGTTGACAAACGGACAAGCAGACAGATAGACAGACAGGTAATGACACAGACACACAGATGAGTAGGTAGATGGATGGATAGAACGGTCATTGGATGGATGAAAAGATCGAAGGCCAGGCAGACAGTGAGCTGGTGGACAAGTAGGCAGTAAAATATGTGTGTATATATATATATATACGTATATACACACACATAAATACTTGTATATACATGTATATACATACATGTCATGTTTTTTTCACATGCAATCGGCCGAACGATAGGTTGACAATTACATTCATATATGCATATACATATATACATTGATGCATCTATACATCTACACATATAGACATATATACATATGTGCATATATACATACACAGATGCATATATATATATATATATATATATACATATAATCATATGTATGAATGTATGCATGTTTGCGAACTTGCACCTGTATTTGCACAACCATGTACAAGCACCAGAAGCCGGTGGCTGAGGCAGCAGCTCTCCTGTGCATTGCAGCAGTGGTTGCAAGCGGGAACGACCGATCCTTGGTAGTTGTGCGGGTTCGGTTAAGTTATAGGCTTGTGTTTGGGTTAGGGTTTAGGGCCTCAAGAAGGGCTTCGCCGAGTTTCTATAAGAGTCTTGTCTTATGGGACTTCAGTCCCCAAAAACCCTAAGCCCTAAACCCTAAGCCCTAAACCCTAAACGGACTTCCAAGTCGACACGGGTTTACGAGATTCACTCTGGGGTTGATACGGGTTTCCCGGCGTTTCGGGATTTCCTGTTTCTGCTGATACGGCATTTTGTGGAAGTCTCGGGGTTAGTAAGTATGTTGAAAGGTCTTCGGCTTACTTTAGGATTTCAGGGTTTGGGATTCTTTGTATCAACTCTTTTGCTTGCTGGACAATTATACGCCCAGAAAGCGCACAACATTGGAGGTCCAGGTGCGATGCCGTAGCTTCCAGTGGCTTTTTGCACAACTGGTGTGTGGCATTGCCTGCTCAAGTTCAACGTTGAAGTGACCTCGGCAACAGATGCTCACCGGATCAGATTGGATGTGGAACACAGTATGGCCACGGCCAAGGCCAACTTCAGGGCTGCCCGGGCTGCCCGTGCACCAGCAGTGGCAAAGCCAAAGGCTCCATGTACCCATATAGTATATACTAAGTACCACCAAACATGTTAGGAATCAGGTCTCGCACGGCTGAGCCTGCACAGGGCTTAGGCTCTGCTCACGCTTTTGGGTCAAACGATCATACTATGTAAGGGCTTTTTTGGCCTATGTTGGGCCTTAGGTTTAGGATTGAGGGGTGCAAAGGGTGCAGCATCTCGGTGGTTTTACGGGCTTTAGGGCTTCAGGGTTTTGGGGGTTGTAAGGCTTATCCCCGAGGATGTAAACTCCCTAAACTTAGATCCCCAATACCTAACCTTTAGACTGTTGGGGTTCTTATAGTTTAGTAGGAATCTGAAATTCTGTGGGTTTTGGGGTAGTAAGACAACTAAAGTTACGAACCCAGCCACACCCTAAACTTAAGCCCCCTTACCCTTAAACAATAATCTACAAAGCCTTGACCCTAGACCCTGAACCCCAACCCCTGAACCCTAACAGCCTTAAGGAAACCCTAGTAAGATCACTAAACAAGCTTCGCAAATTCTTCGCTTTGCCAAGTCTGGCTCGTGGCGACAAAGCTTCGCTACTCCAGGTCCGTCGATGTCTGTGTTTGTTTTAACGCCTCCTTCAGGGTTTAGGACGTTTAGGACTTAGGGTTTGGATTTAGGGCTTAGGGTTGCATTGAATTGTATAGGGTCGCTTCGCCTTCTATAGGACTTTCTCCTCCTGTTGTCAGACTTGTTTAAGGTTTGGGCGTGAGGGATTCGGCTTCACGGGGATTGAGATGTAGGGCACGTGATTCATGCTGCTTGGTTTAAGGGTGTAAGACAAAGGCGTGGTCATCATGGGCACCGTAGTAGTGCTCACCCATCTAGTCGTTCAAATCTGTGTACCTATGCGTATGTACATATATATATATATATGCGCACACATACACATACACATACACGTACACAACATGCAGAGAGGTGTCTGCGTGTGTATACATACATAATAAGTATATATATATATATATATATATGTATATATATATATATATATGTGTGTATACTCATCATGCATACATATTTATTTATATACAGATATATATATATATATATACACATTTGTTTATTCATTTCTCTATTTCTTTATATATATATATATACATATACATATACATATACGTATTACATGAGTGTGTATACATATATATATATATATATATATATACAATTTACACAGTATGCACAACCTACACACTATAATTATGCAATACAAGCAAGATAAGCAATATACAATCTACGTGTAGTTAGAATATATGCAGGATATCCTCGCATACAACACATATACATATGTATGTATACAGATGTGTGTATATGTATATGTATGTATATATATATATATATATATATATATATATATATATTTGTATTTATACATTATCTGTAGAACAGATAGAAGTTGGACAGGTAGATAGACAGATAGAAGTGTTTTCTTAGTTGGGCTCTGAGGTGTTGTTCAAGCAGTGTAGAACCCATTACTCCTTGCACAACCCAGAATGAATCCTTATGAAGATTTTTTATGTCAGCCATGTGTTCAGGGCTTCAGGCTTTGCGGTGACAGCCTGACGAGACTCGTGTCAAGTGTCTGAATGCCTTGAAGAACGAACTTGGTTAAGAAAGCCACACTTCTCATTATTAGGGTGTTCCCTCCCTAAATTCTAGCTCGAAACCCCTACAAAAAACTCTGAACCACATTGCAGTTTGGTGGTGTAGAACCCTAATATTCTGTGTATATATATATATATATATATATATATCGCAACCCCAAAATATCCTAAATCGCAAATCGAACTGTTTGGAGTTGTAGAGCCAGGGATTCACAGCAATGTTGTGACGACAGACTTCAAACCCTAACCCCCTACGACTCAACGTGTGTGAAGTATCACCTCATACCGTAACTTTCGCAAAGGCCAGAAGCGGTAGATACGTCTGCGAAGTTGTTGTAATCAAGCTTTCAATGCCTTCGCGAGCCCGATAGCAGCAGAGCTGCCACCACAATCACCAACACTTCAGACTACACGTTCAAGCCCCGAGCAACCAAACCCTGAATCCTTTAATAAAGCAGTAATGGTTAGTACTAGCCACGATACAAGAATAGAATGCATAGATGCCGGCGGTAGTTATTCATTGTGGTGCCTATCTTACATAGCAACCCACCAAACCCTAATCACATCAGTCTAATCACCAAGATCACCAACGTCCTGACATCGTGGAGCACTTTACGTAATCCTTATGAGCCCGTTTCGAAAGGGAACCGTGTGAAGTAACCCTAAGTCCTGAACTTAAAGGGAATCCTGTGAAAGAGCCCTGCTGTTTGTGCCATGGCGTGGTGAGCGGCGTCGTCCGTTCGGACACACGCCAGATGAACGGCCTACCTCCACTTACGTGTACACTTGTGCCCACGGCACAGACATCCCCACAGCAGGCAAGATTATGCTAGAGGATCTTTGCAGACCAACGTCTATTCGCCATACATTCCACTATGGGCTATTAGACCTTAAGGGTACCTTAATCTACCCTTAATAGGGTCCTAATAGGGATCTTTAGGGTCTAATAGCCCATAGTGGTTCGGCGACAACTGCAGGGAGATCCCTGCCTGCATCGTGTACGGTAGTGCAACTCCTGGAGAGATCAGCGAGCACACTAAGCCGGCACCTTCTACTCTGAAACCCCAAAAGAGGCCCACATTTGGAGAACCACCCATAAACTAACCCCTTAACCCCTGAACCCTAGACCTAAACCTAAACCTAGAACCCAATCCTATATCTACCCCAACCTCAACCCTAAACCGAATTGCAGAGCCCGAGACTTGCCGAACCCCAGGGCCGCTTCCTCGGATCTTCGACTGCGGAGCGCCAGCAAGTCGCCGATGCGCTGAGGCCCGGGCTTAGGGTCTTTTGGGCGCTATTTGGGGTTAAGGTAGGGGTTAAGGATGTATAAGGGTTCCTTGTAAAGGGATCTATAAGGGCTTAGGAGTTTACCTTGACCTCAGGAAGCCTACATGTTTAAGGACTTATGTAAGGAAATGATAATTGGGAACCGTAAAAAGGCAGGTTGTTCAGGTTCCAGGTTGGGTTTAGTAGGCTTTAGGGGTTTGGGGTTTCGTTTGGGGCTTTAGGGCTTAAGGGTTCAAGGGGTTTCGGGTTTAGGACACCAAACTAGAGTAACTAGAAGGAGCGGTAAGTGTCCCTAAACCCTAAACTTTAAAATGCGTGTGAATTGTTGGATTCGTCGTAACAAACTATCAGTCATGGGAAATACGAGTGTCCTGAGGTAGTCACAGTCGCAGAAGCAGCACCAACACTCCTACTGCTCACTCGTACTAATAATAAGAATAGTAATAAGAAGAACCATAAAAAAATAACTATCATTTTTCTACGATGACTCCGGCCAGTAGTGCTACACTTCAACCGTCCGTGGACCACAGCCGCGTAACACCCTCATGACGCCTGACTTATAAGGTCGTGCGATGAGAAGCTCCACACATGGTCTCGTGATTTGCTCCGACATGCAGGAGGGGTCCCCAGTATGAGCTTTACAGGTTCTCTTAATGCGGGATCTTAATAACGGTCCTCTGGGTCTTCAAAGGGTATTGACGGGTTCTTATAGGGATTGACTGAATAACAAGACATGAGCTACGAGCTGAAGATTAAGGGAGTTCTTTTTGAAGACAGCTTCGAACCCTTGTTCGCCTCATGAGCCCGTTCCCTTTAAATCCTGAAAACCCCTAAACCCGGAACCCCAATCCGAACCCGAAGCCCTAAACCCGGAACCCCAATCCAAACCCGAAGCCCTAAATCTTACTCCCCGAACCCCAATCCCTAAACCCTACACACGAATCCTTCAAGCCAATCCAAAAATCCCACTCCCAAAACCCTTATCCCTGAACCCAATCTAAACCCAACCCCTAATCCCTGAACCCTAATCTTTGAACCCCATAAACCCTAACTTCCTAAACCCCTAGGCCCCTACCTGCGACCCCAAACCCTTAAAAATAGTAGGTTTATGACCACTTTTTGCAGAGGGCCTAAACCCTAAAACAGGAGGTTTCTGGATTCCCAGGTATAAAACCCTAAACCCCTAGCCCATTATAGATCCCTTCTAGGAGCCATTAAAGGAGCCTAGGACCTGGAGTAGGCCCTTATTGCCTTTTTAAGGGTTCATGTTGAAGGTGTTCACCCTGGGTGGCCATACCCTGCAGCGAAGCTCACGCAGAATGTTTTCTATGGCTGGGCGCAGAGGCGACTCACGATCTCAACGAAGCAACAAGAGAACCGACAAACCAACAAACGACCTGTACAGCTTTACAAGTTGTTGGCTACAGTACACATGGCTCAAGAGGCTTTCCTACGCAGCCTTCCCCTAAGCCAAAGGATACAGGAAACACACATGTACAAGCCTACCTGAAGGAAACTATACAAGTGCCGGCAATCCCTTCAAGCAGACTACACACCTGTCTAACCTGATACCTGGGCATGCAGTGAGAAGCATTTCAACACTCCTCCTTGCTAGAGCCGACAGGCAACTAGCACACGCTGCACTATTTACAGCATGCCCGTTCCTGGGACCTCTAGCCTTGAACCTTGGCTTGCCTTTAGAGACCTGTGCGGTGGCGGTCTCTGCAAACACGGCACAAGTTGCGGGTAGTTAAGGGTGTATTACGCCTTAAACCCCAACAATTAGAATCTAGATGAACACAATCCCCGTGCGCAGTGAAGTAAAAGGGACCTTGGGGAAGTTCATACTGCGTGCGGATTTCGATCCTGGCAGGCATCGGATCTGGTGGGACTCCTGTGACTGGTTGGAAAGCAGGCTCACGATCCGTTTGAGTAGACTGCTCACGCACTGCAGGGCGGCGACGAGACTGTGTGGCCTTGGGCCGTGGTGCAGCAGGCAACTCGTGGGAGGACTGCGAAGGCACAGGTGCCCTCTCGTTGTGAGCTGTGGACTCACCTGCTGGTGGTCTGGAAGACACGTCCTCAAGACTCATGCCCTGCAGTTGGGCAGCAAGCTCATCCTCAACAGCTCTCTGCATACGCCTCAAACGACGGGCTCGACGAGACGACGCATGCGAACCAGCCCACCACGCATCAAGCCGATCCCACAATCTCTTCAACCACTCCCACACAACAAGGACACAAACCAATGCCATGCCAAGAACGAAGTACAGCTCCAGGGATCCATCAAGCTGCAAGCCAGGATACTCGGATTCACGGCTTGAGCTTCGTGCAGGTTGGATTTGAAGCAAACACAACAAGGCACTCAACGCGACTGGGTCGACAGCTGCTGACGAGCTCGGCCTGACCTCTCGGTCGGCTGTATCACCCGCAAAGTCACGCATGCCCCATAACCTGACAAGCTCTTCAATCCTTGCAGACGGAAGAGGTTTGGTCAGTAGATCTGCAAGCTGTTCCACACCCGGGCAGAAGGCAAGCCTCAGCTTCCCAGAGCGAGTCTGCTCACGAAGGTACTCAGCTCTTACCCGTAGGTGTCGTGTTCTCCATGATCCATGACCATCAGAAATCGCAAGTGACGCTTGGGAATCAACGTGCAAAACCCTTTCTTCCGCAACGTCAAAACCAACCGTGTGAAGCAACGCCTCAATTGATTCAAGCGCGATTGCACACTCAATCGAAGCAGTGAGTTCACTTTCAGCAGTAGAAAGTGTCACAAAAGCTTGACGCGCCGACCTCCAAGCAACTGGACATCCATGCACACACACGCACCAGCCTCCATGTGAGCGAAGGCCTTCTGGCGAGAAGCTTGCGTCACTCCAACCGTGAAGTTGGGTTCCGTCCGCCTCAAACACCAGCGACGCTGTCTTGGTTCGCTGCAAGTAAGCCAAGGCACGGTCAGCAATGCGTAGAGCACGACAAGGCGCCTTCGTAGACAAACTAGCAAGCAAGCTGGCAGTGAACGCGAGGTCCGGGCGAGTACGTTGAGACAACCACAGCAGTTCACCAGTCACCTGTTGCGCGCGGTGAACGGCCTCCCCGTCAGGGGGGCTGGAGTCTCCTTCGCCAACTTCAAACGACGCTAGCTCCCGAGGACAAGGGATTCTACCCCTCACGTGGCAAGGTACCTCATGAAGCCGCAAGACTTCTTCTGCGTACGACTGCTGTGAGAGAACAAACCCACGAGGAATGACAATGATGTCCACGCCAAGGAACTTGATCGGCTGCTCTGGGGTAGCTACCACAAACGGTGTTGTGGCCCACTTTTCTTGCAGAGCCTTTGCCAAACTTTGAAGGACACCTAGCGACCCACACAACAAGAAGTCATCAACGTACACCAACAATGCGCCCTCAACGCGACCACCTTCAACCCTGACGACTTTCCACCAGTTCGGGTCTAGGGTCGAAGGCTCAAGCCGGTAGGTCACGCCGTCAAGGTCCCACACCAACGCTGCCAAACAAGCATCTCGATACTGTCCCCACAAGCGCGGGGCCTCTCGAAGGCCGTAAACCGCGTGGGATAGTATCCACAGCTCATGTGCAACTGCAAGACCAAGCTTGACCAACAAGCGGGGCGGGGTCAACGCAAAGATGGGGAAACCTTCAAGACAAGGAATAGGCGTTTTGAGGAACGCGCTGGTGATATCCAACACTCCCAACAACCAACCAAAGAAGCTTGCCAGGGCAATCACTGTTCTCAAGCTCTCAGCCTGAGCACCTCCAGCATACACATCCAAGCCTGTATTTGGCGCCACATTTCCGCAAGCAACAAGTCTCGCTTTCCGACGGTACAAACCTTGGCCTTGCGACGAAGCCTTTGGAGCGCCCTGAAGGGCCTCTGTACTGTTGTCGGGCTGAGTGAGCGCAAGCTGAGTGAGCGCAAGCTTTCCAGTGTCACCAACAGCTGCTGCCCCTTGGTCGGGCGGTTTCACTGTGAACACAAACTTGGAAGGTACCACCTGCAGTCGAGGATCACTCAAGTACTCGGCCTGCCTGGGGTCTGAAGGGCGCAGTCTGAGCACCGCATGCTCAATGGCCTTTACTTCTTTCTCAATGGACGGAATCCAAGGGATTGGATTGAGTGCGACTTCTGCGGGGTCTACAGTGTGAACGATTTGCAGAGGTGAGCTTAGATTGCTTAGAAGGTGTTCTATGTTCTTCGTGAACGTCGGTTCGGCTTTGCACAGGCGGTAGGGAATTACGGGTCTACCTTCGCTTACGAAACCCTCCTCCTCTAGCGAGCTACGCGAACCACTTTCTACAACCTTAAGCACCCTCAAACTGCAGTTGCTGGCGTTTGCGGCATCGCTCATGGGCTCCTGCGGAACATACATGTCCCAAGACACAGTAACCGGCCAGGCCTCATCAAACTCAACGGGTCTTTGCTCCTGCTCTGGTCCGGCCTCCTCTTTAGAGGGGCTGCATACAGGGGCAACTGGCCGATACGAACACGACCAGTTCACAGCGAAGTCTACAAACCCATCTGCAACTGGAAAGACCTCTTGCCAACCACCACCTTTGTTGACGGGCTGGCTCTCCGGGAAGCTAGGGTGTTGATGGATAGGGATCTCATGAGCCTCAGTGGCCTCCTCCTCCTCCTGTACTTGAGACAGACGCGGGGCCTGGAGATAGGCGGAGTCTGGGAGAGGAAATCCCAAATCTGCTAAGCCGTCAAGGTCATCTTTTTCGGCCTTTCCAAGCACGTCGGAAGTGTAGCCTATAACAACGACGCGGGTGCCCTTGAAGGGAGTTACGAAATGATGCCGCTTAGGATCAAACTCGAAAACTTCATCCTCTTCAAGTCTGTGCACCACACCGTGACGCTTGCGACCTCGTGCATCAGTGTGCTCTACAATAGACCCCCTAACAACATCCCCACTACCTAACTCAACCCAAAGATCGCCCCAACGCTTAGGAAGACACACTGGTAGGATGAGGTTTGTAGTTCCCGGAAGGTTGGAAGAATCAGTGTGAATGTCCTTTTGACACGAGTTGGACAGACACACCGACGTGAAAGTAGCATCAGGTGCGTGATGCTGCAACAGGCGCGCGCACAGTGAGGCAAGCCACGGCTTACTCCAAGTCGATCGCATACAGCCTACTATCCCTCCCCTACGGAACATTCCAGCTTGATACTGCTCTTCGGGGTAGGCTTGGCAAACTTGCATGAGGAGGTTCTTGGCAGCCTCAGGATCCCATTCCTGCAGCAAAGTCTTTGCGCCAGCTTCAAGCTCAGACCACGTCCATGAGCCGAGCTGGGCAGCTCTCAGCTCTGCTTCTGGCGGGGACTTTCCTACAACGCGACGCCTTACAGGGACAGACTCGCCCTCAAACTGCTCAGGGCTCTCAGGAGGCTCAACAACCTTAGTTCTCACGTGCAGCGACTGTGTGAACCCATTGCCTTTGCCATCATCCCTGTACACCAAATGACCTTCATTAACCGTTGGAGATAAACCCGCATACCGACCTGAAATCCACCGTTCGGCAATCTCGCCCTTAGCAGCTGCAACAGACGTGTAGGCCTTCACGCGCACCAGGCACTTAGCACCAAAAGGCGCTGCAAGCTTCGTGGCCATACCTAGTACCTCAGACCTCTGCTGTGCTGCAGCAGCTCGCATTGCACATGCCCACAGGGGCGGCGGGAAATCAGCAGCTCGCAGTAGAGTTCGTGCCCGAGTCTTAAGCCACCTGATGGTGCGCTCTGCTGAGCCGTTTTGGGCTGGCGCATCACCCTCAGTTGTGGTGACCCTCACGAGCTGATTTGCAAACCACTTGCGAGTGGCCTTATTCATGAACTCACGCGACCTATCGGTATGCAAACGCAAGACTGGAAGATTGAGTGCCCGCAAGTAGAGGTAAATTTCTTGAAGGGCTTCAAGGACGGAAGGCGACTTATTGTCAAACAGCGGAACGCAGAACATGAGCCTGTCAGACTGCACTGGCTCCTTGAGGTCTGAATACTCAAACTCCCAATCCCCTTCTTGAGGACCGCGATTTGGCAGTGCCTCCTCCTCGTCGTCAGCTTCCTCCTCCTGAGCCTCTTCTCCATCTTCCTCCTCCTCTGCTTCTTGGCTCTCGGCCTCCTCTTTAGAGGGGCTGGAACCGTCGTCCGGAGCATGTGGCGGAGGCGGAAGAGGTGGGGCATCATCTTCACTAAGATTCTCTAAGATATCCCTCGCTTCTTCTTCAGTTAGCCCTGTACCTGCACCCTCAAGGAAATCGTCCAGCGGCTCCTCCTTGGAGAGATCTACCTCATCTAAGGGGTCTGGAATTTCGGGCATGCCGTGCAAACGAGGAAAGCGATACGAAGCAGCTAGAAAATACTTGAACTTCTTCGGCGCCTTTGACCTACCTTCCGGGTCAACAGCTGGCACCTTCAGAGGTCCACAGACATCCGCAGACAGAGTGAACTGCGAGGGGTGAGTCACACCAACGTGGCGGCGTCCTGAGGCGGCAGTTCTGATGCACACACTACAGTCCTTCCGAAACGGTTGGTGATTATTCTTCACATGATCCCTCCAAGCCTGTTCGTCTGCCTTTGTTTTAGCAATGCGGAACCACCTAGACCAGTTTTGGATGCTCATGCTCACGGCTTGGGCAAAACCAGGGGCCCATCGAGCTGAATCATGGGACTTGCGATGCAGATGAGGCATGCCACTGCTCTCACTCTCAGGCTCTGCAGCGGCTGCCTGCACAGTGACACCACGCAAACCCTTGTCAAGGCTTAGGGTCTCTAGGTACTGCAAATCACCATAGTTCGTGCCTAAGGTCGTAGGCCTACTTATCACATGCTCTAAATCCCCCTTGTAGACATGAACTTCAAACAACCCTGCTTCATCGGCATAGGAATTCCAAAGTCCAGTATTCCAAAAACTAGGGACCTGACCAAACAAGGCATGCGAAGGAGGCACATAGCGATCAATAAGCATCGGGTGCTCAAGCAGAAAGCCAACCTCAAGCCTAGTAACTCCAGCTGGCGGCCTAACCTTGCGACCTGCCGTCGCCACAGCATGCAACCAAATCTGTCGGCAAAGCAAAGCCGTTTCACGATCAACCTTCGACCGTTGTGCTGCTGACAAATCTGGAAGGCCATATAAGTCCAATGGCCCGCGCACAGGTGGGACAACGCTACTCCCATGAGCATGTGTGTCAAACGTACCACGCGGTGGAGCACCAAGAAGATGCGACACTTTGCCATGCACGGCACCCCAAACTAGAGCGCGCCAAGCAGGAGTGCGTAGCACATCTTGGTCTGAGCCTCTGGTAATGTCCAATTCCAGGACAGCCACATTCTTGGACTCAAGGTGCGAAAAGGGTTTAGGGCCTGGGGCTCCAGCGTACAGATGAACAATCCACTCTGGGGCATTGAGCAATGCACGACGGCGACGCCGATTGAGATGCGTCAAACCCTTTAGGAGCTCCCATCCTGAAACCTGAGCAACATCCTCAACAAGTCCCTGCAAAGCTGCTTGGGGAACATCTGCCAAGAAAGGCGCGGCCTGCAACGCTAGTTGGGCTGAATTGGTAGATCCAAGGCTCACATAGTCCTGCATGTGATCCCACCAGCTCTTTGACATCAAGGCTTTGACAGCTCGGATGCGAGAGGTACCTTCGGCCACATTCGCCTCCAGAGACTTCAAGTCCTCTAGCCGCTTTTCTTCTAGCTTGCTGATTAGCACCAAGGCTTCTGATTCCATGATCTCTGGACACCCACCTTTAACCCTCAAGCGAAAGGCACGACCCGAAGGAGCAATCAAACGGCATCGCGAGGCAGTCCAATCCAAACGATACCCCAGCTGCTGGATGACAGAACCCAGCGGCACGATGGTTTGGGCACTAGATGTGGGAGGCAACAGAAGAGTACCAGCAGCAGACAAACGCATAGCCGAAGTCTCCTTTCCAGCCAGTGACACGACAACGGGTTGCGCACTAGCCCATTCAGCTTCGGAACTTGCAGCGCGAAGGGCATGAGTGGCCCCACTGTCTACCAAAGCCAAAAAACTAGGACTACCATCTACTTCCAAAACCTGCCCAGGCTCAATGGCTGTGAGATGGATGGTCTTGATGCTCGGCTTAGGCTCCTCCTGCGCTGCAGGTTTGTCTTCAATCGCCGGAGGCTGCGCGGGAGCGGCTGGGGTGGATGCAGGAGGAAAGGCTTCGGAAGAACTGGCAGCTGCAAACATCATGCGCATAAACGCTGTGAAGTCCTCCGCTCGGCCTGGGCTCGCGCCCGGCTGGATTGCAGTAGACGCCTGATCAGCCGTTGTAGGCCTGTGGCCTGCAGCATTGTTGGTGTTTCCTCCACCTGGCTGTCCTTTCCCCTTTGGGCTTCCTCCAGCTACCGGGCAGTCCTTTTGGCGGTGTGCCTCAGAGCCACATGCTAAGCACTTCTTGCTGCGCTCCTGACGAGAAAGTCCTGACATGTCGTGGCTAAACGTGCACTTAGGACCCCGCCTACACCCCGAAGTACCCATGAAAAACTTGCAGGGCTTTGAAGCCTGCGGCTGCCCACTGGCCTTTGGAGATGTTCCCGGACTGGGCGTGCCTACAGCTCGAACCTTAGGGGCACTCACACCTGTGGCCTTAGAGACTGCAAGGGCTTCCATCTCTGCAAGCAAGTGCTTGTGATACTCCAGGACTGCAGACGAAGTTGGTTGAGCATCCATTTTTAACATGGAACGAAGCATAAACGTTCGAAACTTCGCTTCTTCATGCTGCGCCAAAACTTGGCTAGTGATGGTAGTGAGGCTCTTGGACAAAATGGTCGAGTCCGGAGGTGACATGTTGCAACTTTCACAGCGATTGTACCAACGAATCCACTCACGCAAAGACTTCACGGCTGAGGAGGGATCAGATGCTGGAGTAGGCTGCATGAGATTCTTCTGAATAACCTCCTTTTCTGAACCTCCACCTGGTTGGTACGTGGTGTGCAAACGGAAAAGGATGGAAGGAGCTGATTGATTGCATTTGCGGGCCACAATGTCTGCTTTGATAGACTCGGGGACTGCCGCCATAAGCATACTACAGATCCTAAAGTTGACACGCGCCCATCGCCCTTGAAGCAACTCAGCCGGTACAACGGGCTCAACCTTTAGCCTATCCAAGGGTGATGACGAAATCCAAACCCCATAGGCCGTATCAACCACACCCAAAACCTGACGCCACCACTCTGCTGCTGTGTCCGAAACATCACCGACCAAACCCCCAATCACAACTAACCAATCTTGGTACAGAAGAGACCCTTCATCCGAAGTGAGCTCTGCCAAAGCTGGGAAACTCGAGATGCCTGGCTTAACAGCTTCAGGGTTGGTGGGAGAATTGCCGCCATCGCGTTCGGCACGAGATCCCTTGAGCATCTCTGACATGGCATCTTGAAGTTGATGCATCCCAGCAATCAGTATCTCACGATCTGTGGGTCCTGATGCACTCGCGGCTCCTGCTGGCAGTGTGCCTCTGGGTTCTGCTTGTGGCCTCTGCGGTGCAGGGCTGGAAGACCGCGCACCGGAACCAAGGAGCCCTGAGAACAAACCAGCGAAGCCCTGAGGCTCGGGAGCGGAAGGAGGCGGAGGAGGAGGCGGTGAGGATGAAGAAGGGGCAAATCCAACCCCAGTGTTGGCGACAGGATGCGAACCGAACCCACTATCACCAAACCCACTAAAGCCAACCTCCCTAGTACCCACCTGCTGCAACGCCGTAGCCTCAACTTCACCAGCCTGCTGAGACCGAATCCTCGAGAGTTCGGCCTCAGCACGACCAGCTCTCTCTTGCTCAGCTCGCAGTTGCTGCTTCAACCCATCAAGCTGTCGCGCGACTTCTGCCTGAATCGCATCATGCGGAATAGATGAGGACTCGGTGTGCGGAGGCCTGTCCGGAGACCCGGACCCGTAGAGCAAGGGAGCTCTTTGCTCCATGGCAGCAAGCTGCTGCGCGTTGGCACCAGTGAACAACGGCATCGGCACTTGACACTCATCTTGCAGGACGCGGCCTCCTCTCTCGAGGGGCTGTAGTGGTCGCGACGGCCTTGGAGGAGAAGTCAGTGGACTGGGAGCCCACCCTTGCGGCAGTGGCTGTACGTTCGCCGCGCCACCAAACAGAGACTGCACTCTTCCTAGCAACTGACTAGCAAAAGCCTGAGCCCCAGTCTGCATGACCGCTGACGCCCCGTACGCCGTTGATCTGGGCGTTTCAAAGCCCTCAGCACTACTTCCAGGATTCGCTGCAGATGGGTTGTACCCTGAGACGCCTGCGGCAACATTGATCTGAGCGCTAGCCATTCCACTTTCGGTGGCCACACTGAAACCCTGAGTCACTGCAGTTGCATCTCCATGCACCCCACTCGCATCAGCGACCTCCGTGGTAGATACTGCTTCATACGTAACGCCAGCTGTGCCCAAGCCTCCAACCTGGCCTAGTGTTCCATCGCCTCCTGTCCTACCGACTGCTGAAACTCTCGGTTGACCGGCTGTTCCAACAGTTTCTTGTGGCAGCTGAGGGGATAGCACTGGACCAGCTGTGGAAGTCGATGGCCCCGACGACGCATCCATCATAGTTTGCTGGATTCCATCCCCAATAGGCTGCGCAAGCCCAGAGGGCGATGGCACTCCAACTCCGGCGGTTGTACCATTCACTGTAGTCTGCGGTGCATCCCCGCCTCCCCGCACTCCAGGCAGAGAGGCCGGAGAAGCCACCGCTCCGGTTGCTTCTGGCCCAGGCGTTGGGCTCATCACCTGTTGAAGGTGTTCACCCTGGGTGGCCATACCCTGCAGCGAAGCTCACGCAGAATGTTTTCTATGGCTGGGCGCAGAGGCGACTCACGATCTCAACGAAGCAACAAGAGAACCGACAAACCAACAAACGACCTGTACAGCTTTACAAGTTGTTGGTTACAGTACACATGGCTCAAGAGGCTTTCCTACGCAGCCTTCCCCTAAGCCAAAGGATACAGGAAACACACATGTACAAGCCTACCTGAAGGAAACTATACAAGTGCCGGCAATCCCTTCAAGCAGACTACACACCTGTCTAACCTGATACCTGGGCATGCAGTGAGAAGCATTTCAACAGTTCAGGTTCCCTTTTATGCCCCTTTAAACCAAAAAGGGCACCCTTTTTATTCCTAGGTTACTTCTTGGGTCTAGGAGCCCTTTAAGGATAACCCTAAACCCCTAACCCCCAGCCCGGAACCGAGGGATGGTCAGTCAGCCCCTGGGCCTCAGGGTTCGAACGTCGAACGTTTCTATTAAGGGGTTTAGGAGTGTTTTAAGGACTCCTTAAGGGATTCCTATAAAGGGATCCATAGGGCTATGGGTATTAGGGTTTAGGAGTCACCTGTGGATCGTTTCTTTTAAGGCAAAAGAGGTTTAGGGTTTATCGGTTGGGTGTGCATAAGGGTTCCCTTCAAGGGCTCCTACAAGGGTTCGATAGGGTTTTGGGGTTTAGGGTTTAGGAGTCACCTGTGGATCCAAAACCCTACCGTTTTAAACGATTTAAAGGTTCTACCTTCTAATTGAGGGGTCATAACCTACTATTTTGTAGGGTTTGGGGTCACGGGTAGGGGTTAGGGTGTTGGGATTTAGGGGTTTAGGGGTTTAGGGTCTAGAGTTTGCGGTATAGGGTTCAGGTCTTGGGTTTCGGGTTCGAGGGTTTAGGGCTTGGGGTCTGGATAGTTCTGAGTGGTTACGGTTGATGATATACATCCTGCATTATCTAAGGACCCTAAACTATGGGAGTTATGGATATATTCCTTATGATGGGTAATGCGAGATTTATATCATCAACCGTTAGAGGTTCATGGGACTTAGTAGCTAGAGTTTAGGCCTCCTTTCAAAGGTACAAGAAAGTTCTATAATACAGTTCGCCTTCAGGGTTTAGGCTCTACTTTTGGGTTCATGGGATTTAGTGACTGGGGTTATCAAGGAGGTAGCTATGCTTATAAATACCTATAGCCCCAAACCAGACACTTTTCTCCGTACTCACTACGTCTCATGTTCCTCCGACGTCTTGAAGTAGGGGTCAGTATTGAGCACAATAGGGCTTCGGTTGTACTTGAAGGCTTGTGGGGTTAGTCTAATGCAGGAACCTGATTCAGAAAAAACCTGGCCCTATAATTCCAAATATACTAGGATCCGTATAAGGAACCCTAATACAGGCCCAAGGTTTCTTAATCAGGTTCCTACATTAGGTGTCTGAGTAGACTTGCCTGTTAAAGTTTAGGCTGTGAGGGTCTGGGGATCGAAGCCTTACTGTGGTGAGTGGAAGGAGACTTTTCTAATCATCCCGACTCACTTTACGACCCCTGGGTAGTTTGTAGCCGGGATTGAGGCTAGTGGAAATCTATCGCAACTCCGGAGTCTACAGCATCACTGCCATGGTTCAACCTAGTCCTTCTTAGCCTAGGGCACCGGAACTCTTGAGGCCTAGACACTGGAACTCTAATACAGGGTTGGACAAATTTGGCAAATTAGGAGTAACATTGCCCCCTAAATGCAGATATACTATGCTAGACAGGACCCCCCAAAACCGAAATACAATTATTCAGGCCCTTACACCAAATCCTCAATGATACCCGCAACTGTCCCTTAGATGGATCCATAAGCGCTCAAAGCCAGCCGCAGACCCCTAAACCCTGCACCCCCAGAGTCCTAGCTTTAGGGTAGCTTTAGCAAGTAGCAGAGTAGGTAACCTTTTACTTGTCAGGGGTACTGTAGTTTTAAATTATCCTTACGGCTGGCGTGCATCGGCAGATCACCTTCCTCACGCAGGCTGTAGCACCCGGCCTGCGATACGTTATTTTGCAGAATGTTCGCAGCAGACAAGGTCCTGCAGCAGCCTGCTGTATGACTTCCTACACCACGTTGAACAACGAGATGCCTGCGCATATGTGGGGGTCGGTGATGGCACGGTACATGAACGTCCACGCCAGCCAGGCAGGCAACGACATGAAACGGAGGCAAATGCAAGGAGCGTGAAATCAACATACATGTATCATTCAGTTGATTCATGTCAGGTCAAAATCCCTGACGTGATTCGGCCTCTGTTGCCGCTGGGCTAGCAGAATGGCACCTGGCAAGCGACCAGGCTAGGAGGCTCATGGGAATCATCAGCATCAAAGGGGAAAAGGAAGGACCCTTACAGGGGACCCCCACCCTATAATTGGCTATATAATGGGTATTTAATAGCAATATTAAGGGTATATACCTAGGGGTCCGTATTAAGCTTGGATTTTAACTTTCTATAGTGTCGGCTTCGCCTTTCCACGGGGATAATGAGCCCAGAATCGCCCGACCTCAGAATCTACCTGTAGGCTCATACCCTACCCCCCTTTCTAGGGCGCCTACTTTTTAAGATAACAGATCCTAACCATAAAACTAGGTATCCTGAAAAAGGGGTAGGGTATGAGCCTCATAATTTAATCTAGATTCGCCTTCATCCACTTAAGTAGGGTGAAAAGCCCGGTGAGACGGGCCAGAAGCCCTACCCTTGAACCCTACCCTAAACCCCTAAACCCTAAACCCTAAACCCTAACCTACATAAACCCCCTCGGATACCCCGGCCCTCCAGTGCAGGACCCATCCTTCTGAAGGAAGCCGAGAAGCCTGGGGCTCGGGATTTTAGAGATGGTTTAGGGGTTTATTGATGAGGCTTTACCCTAAGGGTCCAAGTACCCAAATAGTAGGGTTTTAAGGTCCAAAAACCATTCAGAGTATGAATTTTGGGATTTAAAACCCTACTATTTGGGTACTTGGACCCTCTGGGTTAGGGATTGGGGATGAAGGTTTAGGGATCAGGGCTTAGGGTTTGGGGGTTAAGGGCACTGAGAAGGCTTGCCAGAATCCGGAAAGGCTTCAGCCAGGCGAGGACTGTTCCGTCCTCTTGTTTGCAGATTTCCGAAGGGACTTCGAATTTTAAAACATCGAAAACCCAATCCCTATCCAATATGAAGGCCAGGTGCCCTAGATTGGACCCATGCGCCGAGGGTCCAGGGCAAAGACTACACCAACTTGGTCACCAACGGCGAGTTCAGGACGGGTCCAGTGTCTGAATTTCCCGATCATCCCAAGAACGTGTGCACTATAATATAGGGCCGTCATAGCTAGACAGGGTTTCGGGTGCATGCTCGTCTTTACGAATGTACTCGCCGAGGCAGGTGCTGAACCCTCGTTTAGGGTTTACTTACTATTGATATTGGAGGAGCTAAGGAGCCAGGGATGATGATAATCCCTATCAAATAAGGAGCTAAAGAGCCAAGGGACCCCCCAAAACCACTGGCTAGCTTATAGGATTTAGGGCCTTAGGGTCTAGAGGCTACTGGTCCTACAGAATACAGGTTGAGCGTCTCCTGATGCAAAATCAACAGCTTTGCTCGCTGGCTATCAGTTTCAAGACTGCTGAGAGCTTTTGAAATGCTGCTCTGAAGCCCGAACCCCCTCCAGCCATAACGGCACAGAAAGACTAAACCCTAAACTGGGCTGTGCTTTCGGAGTGTTTTTAATTTCTGTGGTTTTGCTGGGTCTTGGTATACAACGATTGATTGTATGGTTTGTAGTGTCAAACAACCATAAGTTTGTAGTGTCAAACAACCATAAGCCACGTTAGCTCAAGCTGCCACTCGAAACGAATTGTCAGTGGTAATTTACCACTGACAATTCGCTTCGAGTGTCAGCAAGCTTCTCATGTGAACATCGCCCTCACCGTGGATCACCTCGAGTGTCAGCGTGGAGCCCTAGAGTGCAGAGTCATGCTGGTGTTTGCGGCAAGACCCATTCGCCGCTGCGGCAAGACCCATTCGCCGCTAGCAGGGTCAGGGTCTGAGGGTAGCATCTAAGAGAGAGTCATGCGGCATGGACCATTCGCCGCCGAGAGCTAGGATGAGAGTCATGTTCTTATCGTCTGCTAGAGTCAGATGCCATAGGTAGGTCGGCAGAGTGTCATAGCAGTGACTTGCAAGAGCAGTTTGTCAGTGTCAGGTACCACATTGCATCACCGAGGCCAGACCTTCCAGTGTCAAGCGATGGCAGGACACTGAGCGATTGCAGTCAGGGTCATCGCCTGAGAGCGCAGATGCATCCGGAGTGCAGTGTCATTTTGTGCGGCATGACCCATTCGCCGCTAGCAGTGTCAGGGTTTGAGTGTAGCATCTAATCTAAGAAAGAGTCATGCGGCATGGACCATTCGCCGCCGAGAGCTAGGATGAGAGTCATGTTGTTCAATGATTATTTTCGTCGTCGTCTATTTTAATAATTAAATGACATATTTAGTTTAATATTTAAATTTAATTATAATAAATAAATATTATTCAATAAATGATGCCATAGGTAGGTCGGCAGAGTGTCATAGCAGTGACTTGCAAGAGCAGTTTTTGTCAGTGTCACATATAACAATAATAATTTCAATTTAATATAATAATTAAACACATTGCATCACCGAGGCCCGACCTTCCAGTGTCAAGCGATGGCAGGACACTGGGCGATAGCAGTCGGGGTCATCGCTTCAGAGTGCAGTGTCATTTTGTTGCGGCATGACCCATTCGCCACTAGCAGTGTCAGGGTTTGAGTGTAGCATCTAAGAGAGAGTCATGCGGCATGGACCATTCGCCGCCGAGAGCTAGGATGAGAGTCATGTTCAATCATCATCTAAGCTGCTAGAGTCACATGCCAAGAGTGTCACAGCAGTGACTTGCAAGAGCAGTTTGTGAGTGTCACATGCATCACATTGCATCACTGAGGCCAGACATTCCAGTGTCAAGCGATGGCAGGACACCGAGCGATTGCAGTCAGGGTCAGCGCCTGAGAGCACAGAGGCATCCAGGGTGTAGTGTCATGTTGTTGCGGCATGACCCATTCGCCGCTAGCAGTGTCATGGTCTGAGGGTAGCATCTAAAAGAGTCATGCGGCATGGACCATTCGCCGCCGAGAGCTAGGATGAGAGTCATGTTCTTATCATCTATCTGCTAGAGTCAGATGCCATAGGTAGGTCGGCAGAGTGTCATGGCAGTGACTTGCAAGAGCAGTTTTTGTCAGTGTCACATAATATATCACATTGCATCACCGAGGCCCGACCTTCCAGTGTCAAGCGATGGCAGGACATTGGGCGATTGCAGTCAGGGTCATCGCTTCAGAGTGTAGTGTCATTTGGTTGCGGCATGACCCATTCGCCGCTAGCAGTGTCAGGGTTTGAGTGTAGCATCTAAGAGAGAGTCATGCGGCATGGACCATTCGCTGCCGAGAGCTAGGATGAGAGTCATATTGTTCAATTATCGTCTATTAATCTGCTAGAGTCACGTGCCATAGGTAGGCCGGCAGAGTGTCATAGCAGTGACTTGCAAGAGCAGTTTTGTGAGTGTCACATGTATCACATTGCATCACTGAGGCCAGACCTTCCAGTGTCAAGCGATGGCAGGACACCGAGCGATTGCAGTCAGGGTCAGCGCCTGAGAGCACAGAGGCATCCAGGGTGTAGTGTCATGTTGTTGCGGCATGACCGAATTCGCCGCTAGCAGTGTCATGGTTTGAGGGCAAAATCTAAGAGAGTCATGCGGCATGGACCATTCGCCGCCGAGAGCTAGGATGAGAGTCATGTTCTTATCGTCTATTATTATCTGCTAGAGTCAGATGCCATAGGTAGGTCGGCTGAGTGTCATAGCACTGACTTGCAAGAGTTGTATTATCAGTGTCACATGTATCACATTGCATCACCGAGGCCCGACCTTCCAGTGTCAAGCGATGGCAGGGCACTGGGCGATTGCAGTCAGGGTCATCATCGCTTCAGAGTGCAGTGTCATTTTGTTGCGGCATGACCCATTCGCCGCTAGCAGTGTCAGGGTTTGAGTGTAGCATCTAAGAGAGAGTCATGCGGCATGGACCATTCGCTGCCGAGAGCTAGGATGAGAGTCATATTGTTCAATTAAATTATCGTCTATTAATCTGCTAGAGTCACATGCCATAGGTAGGCCGGCAGAGTGTCATAGCAGTGCCTTGCAAGAGCAGTTTTGTGAGTGTCACATGTATCACATTGCATCACTGAGGCCAGACCTTCCAGTGTCAAGCGATGGCAGGACACCGAGCGATTGCAGTCAGGGTCAGCGCCTGAGAGCACAGAGGCATCCAGGGTGTAGTGTCATGTTGTTGCGGCATGACCCATTCGCCGCTAGCAGTGTCATGGTCTGAGGGTAGCATCTAAAAGAGTCATGCGGCATGGACCATTCGCCGCCGAGAGCTAGGATGAGAGTCATGTTCTTATCATCTATCTGCTAGAGTCAGATGCCATAGGTAGGTCGGCAGAGTGTCATGGCAGTGACTTGCAAGAGCAGTTTTTGTCAGTGTCACATAATATATCACATTGCATCACCGAGGCCCGACCTTCCAGTGTCAAGCGATGGCAGGACATTGGGCGATTGCAGTCAGGGTCATCGCTTCAGAGTGTAGTGTCATTTGGTTGCGGCATGACCCATTCGCCGCTAGCAGTGTCAGGGTTTGAGTGTAGCACCTAAGAGAGAGTCATGCGGCATGGACCATTCGCTGCCGAGAGCTAGGATGAGAGTCATATTGTTCAATTATCGTCTATTAATCTGCTAGAGTCACGTGCCATAGGTAGGCCGGCAGAGTGTCATAGCAGTGACTTGCAAGAGCAGTTTTGTGAGTGTCACATGTATCACATTGCATCACTGAGGCCAGACCTTCCAGTGTCAAGCGATGGCAGGACACCGAGCGATTGCAGTCAGGGTCAGCGCCTGAGAGCACAGAGGCATCCAGGGTGTAGTGTCATGTTGTTGCGGCATGACCGAATTCGCCGCTAGCAGTGTCATGGTTTGAGGGCAAAATCTAAGAGAGTCATGCGGCATGGACCATTCGCCGCCGAGAGCTAGGATGAGAGTCATGTTCTTATCGTCTATTATTATCTGCTAGAGTCAGATGCCATAGGTAGGTCGGCTGAGTGTCATAGCACTGACTTGCAAGAGTTGTATTATCAGTGTCACATGTATCACATTGCATCACCGAGGCCCGACCTTCCAGTGTCAAGCGATGGCAGGGCACTGGGCGATTGCAGTCAGGGTCATCATCGCTTCAGAGTGCAGTGTCATTTTGTTGCGGCATGACCCATTCGCCGCTAGCAGTGTCAGGGTTTGAGTGTAGCATCTAAGAGAGAGTCATGCGGCATGGACCATTCGCTGCCGAGAGCTAGGATGAGAGTCATATTGTTCAATTAAATTATCGTCTATTAATCTGCTAGAGTCACATGCCATAGGTAGGCCGGCAGAGTGTCATAGCAGTGCCTTGCAAGAGCAGTTTTGTGAGTGTCACATGTATCACATTGCATCACTGAGGCCAGACCTTCCAGTGTCAAGCGATGGCAGGACACCGAGCGATTGCAGTCAGGGTCAGCGCCTGAGAGCACAGAGGCATCCAGGGTGTAGTGTCATGTTGTTGCGGCATGACCCATTCGCCGCTAGCAGTGTCATGGTCTGAGGGTAGCATCTAAAAGAGTCATGCGGCATGGACCATTCGCCGCCGAGAGCTAGGATGAGAGTCATGTTCTTATCATCTATCTGCTAGAGTCAGATGCCATAGGTAGGTCGGCAGAGTGTCATGGCAGTGACTTGCAAGAGCAGTTTTTGTCAGTGTCACATAATATATCACATTGCATCACCGAGGCCCGACCTTCCAGTGTCAAGCGATGGCAGGACATTGGGCGATTGCAGTCAGGGTCATCGCTTCAGAGTGTAGTGTCATTTGGTTGCGGCATGACCCATTCGCCGCTAGCAGTGTCAGGGTCTGAGGGTAGCATCTGAGAGTCATGCGGCATGAACCAGAGCTAGGAAGAGAGTCATGTTCTGATTCAAGGTGCTGACTTTAAAAATCTGCTAGAGTCACATGCCATAGGTATGTCGGCAGGGTGTCATAGCAGTGACTTGCAAGAGCAGTTTTTTGCCAGTGTCATGTGTCAGATTGCATCACTGAGGCCAGACCTTCCAGTGTCAGGCGATGGCAGGACGCTGAGCGATTGCAGAGTCAAGGTTGTCGCCTGAGGGTGCAGTGTTACGGTGTTGCGGCATGACAAATTCGCCGTGGCAGTGTCATGGCCAATGGCTTGAGAGTGGTATTTGAGAGTCATGCGGCAAGAACCATACGCTGCCTAAGTAGCAGAGTCAGGAGGGGCAGTGGTCATTGTCATCCATTGCCCAGGGACAGTCAGCGGTAACAGTGGAGTGCAGCAGTGTCACAGCCAGCATGCTTGCGCAAGTGACTGTGGAGTGTCATGGCTGCTGAGTGTCAGATGCATGACGTCTGAGGCCAGACCCCTCCACAGCCAGAGTCACAGGCAGACTGGAGAGCAAGCCGCTGAGAGTCAGCGGCTTGCCCTCCAATCTTCTTGATGGCAGGGCGCTGAGTGCTTCCCACCAGAGTCACTGCAAGTTAAGATGGCCGATGATTGCACATGGCTTGAGTGTCATTGGTTGGCATGGACAGATTGGCTTTGGGCCCAGGGCAGAGTCATTTGACATTGCCATTGAACACGTACACACTCGTTATATACCAAAGCTACAGCAGTGTCATCTTTATCCCTGACCTCCTTGATCATCGTAGCCTCACCAGTGTCACAGCCATGGTGAATCGCCTCCGTGGACGTGGCAGCAAGGGTGAGAAGGGGGAAAGGACTGTTGTGATTGAGGGATCATGGAAATTTAGTTTTTAGTGTCAGTGCTCGGAATGCAGCAGTCACAAGTTGCATTCCCCGCAGGACTGAGAGCACATCCTCCCAACTGCGAGGGTCAATGCACCGATGTGCACAAAATATGCTGGGCCGACTGGAATTGGAGAACGAGCGTCAGCAGGACATCTGAAATAAGAATTGTAAATTCTAATTCATTAATACTAAGAATGAGACTATATCAGTGCCATGATACAATATTATGTCGTCAAGTTTTATTATAATATTTAATTATTTGTTTCTCATTCCTGAACAGGAACAGCTGGCCCGAGCCCAAGCGGAGCTAGAGTCACGAGAACGTCGATGGCGTCAGGAAAAATCTGAGATGGAAGAACACCACAGCAGAGTCATTCAGGACAACTTGTTTCAACTGCATAAGACTCAGGGTTTTAGAAATTAGACTACTAACTTACTTTACTATCTTATAACTGACCATTGATCAAATACAGATTTAATATTGTTAAACCTTCTCCATGTGTTCTTTGCTTGCCCGAAGGATCTCAAGAATGACCACGCAAAGAAATTCGCCCTGCAGGAGGTAGAGTCATTGGCACAACAGGACAAGAGGGAGGAAGTCCACACAAAGAGGGTCAAGCGCTTGGAGGACAGCCTCGAGGCGGAGCAGTCAGAGCATAAGAAGTGCAAGCTCTTTCTGGAGGACCGGTGTGTCATGAGCAATTGTTAATTATTATAATAATGAATTCAAATATATTAATTACTACGCTGAAAATAACATGGATTCTGAAACTGCTCGCCCCGAAGGAGTGTCAAGGCGCACTGAAAAAGCAGAAGGAAGATCGCGACTTTGAGCAGGGTCAGCGCATAAAATTGCGAGAGCAGTTGGAGGAGAGTCAGAAGCAATGCAACCGCTACAAAGCAGAGCGTGACAAGCTCAAAGGGTCAGCGGGCAAAGCGAACGTTGTGCCCACCAAAGCCCAGACACCTTCTGTCGCAAAGACAGTGTCAGGCGACCCAAAACCTCCTGTGCAAACGGCAAACCCAGAGTCAGCCAAGAAGTAGCTGCCAGTCCTTGCTTCAGTGTCATTAATTTTTAATAACTAATTAATTTATTGAGCTTAGCAATTTTATCTAGGCACCACATGGTCGGATGACTCAGGGTCATGCCATCGCACTCCGTTAGCTATAGAAGCCGGAGTGTCAGTGTAGACTTTTTGACGAATCGCAGCTCTAGTGCCTTTCGAGCCGACTGTGGGCACTGTCAAAAAAAGTGTTTCGGTGAGTCCCTGCGAGTGCATGTTTGCTTCTATTAGTGTCATTGATTGCCTTTGCACTGAGGCACATCGACAATGGCCGCAGCGGAGAGGCCAGGAGGTCATGAGAGTCATGTTGCAGCAGGGGTCAGTGCAGTGAAGCTGCTTGCAGAGTAGTGTGATTCATTGTCATCTTATCGCCCCAACGTGTGCCAGGCTTCCACATTCCAGTGTCATCCTGCCAGATGCAGCAGGTGCCAGCCCCTTTCTGCTTTGCTCAGTGTCAGACTGTCAGACTTGCGGAGTCATGCCATGTGTTGCATTGAATTGCTATCCTCTGCAAGATCGTGGGCTCGCTGTGTCAACATGAGCATGTGAAGTTGTCAGCGACCAGAACATCAGAAACAGATATTTTGCAGCATTGCAGTTAGAGTTAAGTGATTTTCGACTACTCTGTCTCAGTCATTTAGTGTCAGGAGATTGTTGGCACAGAGCAAGCTAACGCCTTTTTTGGTTCATGGCCGACTGGCGACCTCAGGGTCAGTCTCGCGCCTTCACCCTGCTGCCTCCGAACCACCAAGTGTCAGCTGAGGGTTGTGACCGTGGTGCGGTGCAGGTGTGTTTGAGACATGGCAATGCACAGTTTGAGTGTCACTTGTGCTGTTAGTTTTGTCAACTGACACTGCTTGTCAGGTCTTCTTCCTCCTGCACTTCATTTCCCCAGAGTCAGGGGCAGACGTGGCTCGCCATTTGTGCGAGCAGGAGAAGTCAAACAAGTCCGGGTGGTGTATCAAGACAGTTCAAACGAACTTGCGAGAGTCACTTGTTTGCAGTTGGTTTTAATGTGTGCCGCTCAGAGTCAACTGCCACGGTTTGCCAGTGTCAGATCGCAACTAAGGTTAAACCGCCAATATGGCTTCCCCGACATCTAAGAGTCACGGTCAGGCCAATATGGATTCCCGGACATCTCAGGGTCAGGAAGGTTACGAGGACGACATGGCTTCCCAGGCACGAGGGTCACTCACATTATAGTGTGTTTGAATTAATACACAGTGTCATGCATTTGCACAGTGTCTTGCATTTGCAGCCCCCTGCCAGTGGTCAATGGGGCAGACGGTCAGCTCCTTGGAGATCCAGGGGGACAGTGTCAGCTCGGTGAGACCTCCAGACGCAGCGTCAGGGACCCAGCACCGGACCTACCAGGCCTCCCAGACCCAGAGTCATGCGTCAGCGACCCAGCAGCACTACCCGCCCCAGAGTCATCATGAGACGATCCAAGACATGACTCAGAGTAGTCACTGGGGATATGTCAGCCAAAGGGAGGTTCCGGTTCCCGACTCCATGGCCAACAGTGCTCAGTGGATCAGCGTCACTGAGGAGCCGGAGTCTGCACCGGGTTTGTGGGATGCACCGCCGCAGAGTCAGACTGAAGCACCCCCGGGTTTGTGGGAAGCACCGCAGCAGAGTCAGACTGAACAGCAGCCCCAGAGTCCACAGCAGCCCGAGAGTCCACCCGAGGGTCAACAGCAGGCTGAGACCGTTGACTTGACCCATGAGGACCAGGGTCACGGTCAAGCTGCCACCAGTGACCAACCCTCCGAGGAGCAGAGTCGGGAGACTGAAGCACCTGCCGACCAGAGTCAAGCCCCCACCGATCCAGCACAGGACGAGCCAACGGAGGAGCCGCAGGACGAGCCGTCTGAGAGTCAGGTACCGCAGGGCGACTGGGGTGCGGACCGATGGCCGCCAAGCCAGCAGCAGCGTCAGGATCAGAGCAGCCTGCCACAGCAGCAAGACCAGCAACAGCCACAGCCGCAGCAGGCACAGGGTCAACAGCGGCAAGACCAGCCACAGCCGCAGCAGCCGCAGCAGCCCCAGGGTCAAGCTGATGCCAATACCAACTACTATGACCCCAACGCCAACAACTACTACTGGAACCAGGGTCAGGGTCAGCAAGACCAGATTTGGAATCACGGCCAACAGGGTCGGGGTCGCAACCGATCAGGCTCCAACAGGCGAAATCGAGCCCAGGGTCAGGAGCAATGGCAGAATTGGGGTCAGGGTCAAGGCAATGGTTGGGGCTGGCATCAGCAGCAGCAGAGTCAGAACAACTCACAGCAGCAGACGCAGCAGGGTCAGGACGACTGGAGCAGGCGCTCCCCGAGGAATCAGCAATGGAACCGCTGGTGGGAAGCGTCATCCTTTCCCAGGAACGACCCGCAACACCTGGGACACGAGTGGGAAGACAGTGTCAATACTGACTTCAACTACCCCAGCCGTCAGCGTCAGCCAGCTACCCCGTCCCAGGCCGCTGCAGCAGCGTCATCGACCCAGGCCGATCCGAACCAAGCCGGAAAGGGTCAGCGACCAAAAGGGGCTGGCCGTGGTCTGGGCCCAAGAGACGTGGACTACCCACGTCTCCCACGGCCGAACCCAGTGTCAAGACGCACTGAAACCGACTTCCGCAGTGTCATGTGGCCTAGCTGCATATTTTCCTGTCATGTGGATTCCAGAGTCATTGCCTTTCTGTCTGATTCTTGGCTCAGGGACGAGATGATGGATGACATCGCCTTCTCCGAGGAGACCAAAAACAGCGTCAGGGATCTTCTGGCGTTTGGCCGCAAGGGTCATGTACGTGCAGGTCTGATTATGCTGCTTGGTTTGCAAAAACATCATGCCAATCTCGAGTGTTAGTCAGTGTCATGCTTACATACAGTGGCAGATCCAGTGAGAGTGTCATTTGCACCGGCTTGCAGCCAAGGACACAAGCGTTACAGGCCAAATGGCAAAAGCCATATGGCCGGTACGACAGCTGGGCAAGGTTCAGAGCCATACAAGACCTAGAAATGCTGCAGGAAGACGCAGCGTCAACGCAGTAGTGTCAGCCAGCCAGCCATAAATAATAAAACTCCTATTCTGATTCTACTGATGTTTAATCAGTGTCAGAGTCATACTTCTTGAACTTGGTGAGTTGCAGAGTCACCTGGCTGACACTGGCACACGGAATCCTCTGGTGACAAGCGAGCACTCCTAGTGTCAACCATTGTACATTGGACACTTTTACACTTTTTTGGCATGTGCCACAGTGTGTCGGAGTCTCGTGACCAGAGCCGAGAGTCATGAAAATCGAGTGCGTGTGCTGTCGGACTTCTCAGAGTCAAGATTTACCACATGGATTCAGATTCGATGTGTGTCTTTGCGCAGGTGCTTGGCCCGGCCAACGGCAGAGGCAGGAACGTCTGCAGCAGGGTCACCTTGCAAGTGCTTGAGCACAGAGAGAGAGAGAGAGAGAGAGAGAGAGAGAGAGAGAGAGTGTGTGTGTGTGTGTGTGCAGTTTGGCCCCCAGGTAGGTGTCTGGCACATTCGGCTATGAGGATCTCTTGGCCGAATGTGCCAGACACCCACTCGTCCGAGCCATTTGGCAGACGTCCGTTGGAAGCCCAGGAACAGCTGAGGGAATGGAGTGTTGCCTTGCAGCTGCTAGAGTGAATTAGAGGTATACTTGGCCTGTATAAGAGAGTCAGAGAGACGTGAGGGTGTAGTCACCACTCCATGCATGGCCGAGGCTGACAGTGTCAACATCATCCTGCCACAACTTCTCCAACAAAGGCAAAGCTTATGGGACTCATAAGCCTTGCCTTTGTTCGAGAAGATGTGGAGCAAGACCTGAGGCGGGGCCTGCGAGTGTTGTCCTGTGCCAGTGGTCATGTCATTCAGCACTTTCAGTGTCATTTTGCTCAGTCAATCAATGAAGGCCGTTAGCAGAGTCAGCAAAACCTGCTCGCAGAACGACGACAACACAGGAAGTTGCTCAGAACAACCACATCGGGTCAACTGTTAAATCTCATTGTATTGCTACTGTGTTCATAGTGCAATGACAGCCAGACAATCAAAGTTAAGTTCAATGACTAGTCACCAGTCAGTACCTTAGTCGTCGTATTACAGTAGTGTCAGTTTCGAGAAGTTCAGATAATAAGAAATCATTGCTTTACAGAGCCAGAGTCATGGCTGGGTTTGCCTGCCGTTTGTGCGGTGCCAGAACGTTTCGGCGCAAGCCGAATAACTACTGTGAAGGCTGCCGCAGTAGTCATCGCGGGCGACACAAGAAGAAGCCATGCCGTAGACTGCGTCTCAAAGTGTCAGTTGACCAGGAGGGTCATGCCAAGCCTGAGGGCAGTGTCAAATATCAATGGTCTGGTCCGTCTGCTACAGCAATGACAGAGTCAGCAAAGACACCTTGTGGGAGAACCACATCCCGGATGCAGAGTGAACCTCGATGTGGGACAGCGTCAGAGCCTTTGCCAGCACACTCTTCTGAAAGTCAGTGTCATGATGGCGCCTCCTCTGCAGTGTCAGAACACCCAGTAGCGACGACTGGGATTTACCAGACAATGCGGTTGAGGCTCGAGAGTCAGATTGCTGAGCTGAAAAGCTTATTCGGTGATGCTGTTGCCTATAGTGTCATCGCTTCAGCAATGTCAATCGTGGAACGATTTGAGCGTCATGGACAGCAGCTGCCAGGATGTGTCAGAAGCCTCGTCTCATTCTCGTTTGCCTGTTCCAGTGTCAAAGACGAAGACGAGTGCCGCAAGAAATATTTGGCAGTGTCAGTCGAAAAAAAGCTCACGACCGTGAAGAACATGAGAGCAGGTGAGTGTCACTGGGCTATGGGGTGCCCTTTTAGTAGACAAGATGGACTGCCAGAGTAAGCGTCAAAACAGTCAGTGCTCTGAATGCTGCCATCGTCACGACAGTCATATCAATTTAAGATCAGCCAGCATTTCATTGCCAAACATGACCCACTGCTGTGACAGGCCTGTGGTGATCTGCCTGTGGATGAGTGATGAGTCAGCCAGAGCCCCGTCTGACTGCACTAAATTAAATAAGATATATAATAATTCAGGAGCCGTTGCTGGTTTCAGGAAATTCAGAGTCTTATCTTGCCCCATTTGGCTGGGTGCCTGCAAGCTTTTGCCAGGTAGCGAGCTGGAGCACCTGGTGTGGATAGCCCTGTGCTGAGTTTTCCCTGTGTAAAACCGAATTGAGAGCCACAGTCCTTTCCTGTTCGCGGCATGTCCCATTCGCCGCTAGTAGTTAATCTTCCAATAATTCCACTAAGTAGCACTTTGTGCGGCAAGTCCCATTCGCTGCCAGAGCTCACAACTACTAGTTGTCTTTGTTGTCTTCAGCCTCAAGCCTTAGATTCCAGCAGCAATAACAAATAGAGTCAAACTCAGTGGCATATGTTGGCTTACTTGAGCCCCATGGCAGCATGCATGTACCAATCGAAGCCTAGCAGGGCATCTATCGCAGGCAAGTGGCAGGTCATGTTCATGTCCCATCCCCTCGGTTCCTCAGATCTTCGAAACAGTCAGTATAAGTATTACCCATGGTCAAGTGTCAGATCACTGTGTTGTTTTTTGCAAAAACCCAACTCGCACCCAAGTCGCACACTAATATTTTAGTCACAGGTGGTCAGCCTGACCGCACAGTGCCACTTGCTCAGTCTGTGTGTGGGTGTGCACTGCGAGCGTTGGTGTGCTGCCGCTTGTTTCTATCTACACCCAGTGTCATTGGGCCAGGAGATTTTCGACAGCTGAGGGGTTTCGGGTCTTTGAGACTTGACAAGTAGGATTTCAGTGTCAAGCAATTCTGATTCAAATTGTCATTCTTGAGTCCCTTAATAATAATAGCATGGAGCAGCCAACTGCCTCAGGTGTTGAAGCCCTTTCGCCGGCGGATGCCCAGCGGGTCAGCAGGCCTTCTTGGCACGGTTGCACTGTTGTGATTTATAGTCCTCTGCCAGGTTTGCTCCAATTGAATACAAGCGGGGAAGCAGAGACGCCTTAGCAATTTGCTGCTGCGGAGATGTCATAATGAGTAAGTCCTGTCTCGCGATCCAAAATTCTGCCTTGAACACATTAATGGGAGGCACTTGGCCAAAATACGACAATGAGCCGTCCGCAACAGTAGGTAATTTTGGATCCGTTGAAGTTATTTGGATTCTCAGTGCTTCAGGTCAGTCAAAGTCAACATTCAAAGGATTCTTCAGATAGCACACGGTGTGGGTTGGAAACAGTGTGTCTCCAAGAAGTGTCAGCAACTGAGCATTTCAGAACAAACAGCAGAGTCAGAGTCATCGCTGCCATGCTGAGACGTGCGCATTGTGCACCCTCCAAACTGCAGAAGTGTTACGACAACAAGGTGTTCCCTTCGTCTGGCAAAGTGTCAACTTCCATGGTCAGAACTCGTTCTGCTGCAGCTGCAGAGTCAGCACTTCAAGTTTCCTGCTCGGACAGACCCAAGAGTCAGAAGCTGGCATCTGCACATGGCACCAAGAGAAAGATGACAGCTTTCAACAACACCAGTGTCAGCGTCCAGACAGAAAGCAATGGCAAGTGTCATGACGAGTTCGATCAGTCCTGTCCAAGATGTTGGTTCCAGAGATTCAGAGTCAAATGGTGTCAGAGTCACGGCTCTTTTCTGCAGACACGTGCTGGCAAGAGGGTCAGAGTCACATGGCTCCAAGAAAGACCCAAGAAAATGGGAGGGCCATGGGGTCTCGGATGTGCTGCCTGCGCAGCCCTTCGAGCCCGCTCTCTCAGTGTCAAGGTCACAGGCAGCAGGAAGAGTCATCGCTGGGATTCCAAATGGGCCAGATATGAGATCCGAGCACTGAGTCAGATGCAAGCGTCAGCGTTGTACCAGCACTCGCAGTGTCAGATGCACCGACGAGCAGTGCATATGATGCAGTGTCCGGATGAGCCTCTCAGTTGCAGCGTCATGATGCCTCGAGAGGACGAGGATCGACTGAAGGGTCATGTTCCTGAGTTGGCAGACTGGCTTCGTGCGTGGAGGATGGTGCAGAGCCCAGTGTCATTCTTGAAAGCAGAGTGTCAGTCCCGGACCGAGTCGTTCATCGGACTTCGCCAGGGTCAGTGCTCGCGAAAAATGTACAAGCAGATGGTTCAGATCATGACAGAAGTCACTCGCAGGCGAAAGCGAAGTGTCATTCGGTCAGCAAAGTTTATTTCAGTGTCGTTGGATGACAAGGCCCCCTTCAGGGTCATTCGCTTCAGAGCAGTTGCTGGCGAGAGGAAGTCCTCTGAAGACGAATCCGAAGAGTCACACTGCCCTGTCTTCACCGGCGTCCTTGCAGTTCTCACACACCATGGAAAAGCGTCAGAGACGGATTTGCAAGATCTGGAAGAAGACTACAGTGTGAAGGTTTCTGACAGTGTCAAGGTTGGCATTGAGAAGCTTTCCGTGGTGCTTGATGAAGAGTCAGTCGACCTTGACTTGGTGACACACTTCCTCTCGAGTGTCAGATCCTGCTCGACAGACGGAGCGAAATGTATGAAGAAAAGCATGAGTGTCATGCGAGCAACTTGCCTGCCGAACCTCCAGATCAGCGTCATAGACCGGGCACATCAGTTCAGACGTGCTGGCTTGCCACTGACAATGGAGAGTCAGTTTGCAGAGTTTTGGCAGCACTTCTGCAGAGTCATTCCGAGTTTGCAAAACTCGGAACAGTGGAAGCTCAAGTTCCGAGCGATCCAGGCTGAGTGTCAGCCTAACTCTTCGCACAGTGAGAGTGTCAAGCGTGCAATCAGCACCCTGAGCTTTGCCAAACAGCGTTTCGACAGCTGTGCTAAGCCACAGAGTCAATATGTTCGGCTCCTGGAGCCGATTGCTCTGCTTCTCGCCTACCAAGCGTCAGATGTCAGGCTTACACCAAATATGCGATGGAGTTGTCAGCAACTCCTTGAGCAAATGACAGCGAAGCACGTCTTGACAGCAGGAGTGTCTGCCGACTTCCACTGTGAACTCCTCAGGGTCATTCGTTTCTGTGACGTTGCCGACCACGACATCAGCAAGTGTCAAGCGGAGAAAGACGACTTTGTCCACAGGGTCACAAAGCTTTTCATAGAAGGCCACGTGCTCGCAGATCTTCCAGCTTCAGCAACAGGGTCAGATGAAACCACATGGTCTTTGTTGGCTGTGCAGAATGCCATGAAAGCGTCAGCTGTAAGCTATTCTGGAAAGCTGCACCATTTGTGGGGACCTTTGTCCAAGAAACAGTGTCAAGATGTCATGCAGTCGGTTTCCGCTGCTGCTGATGCCTGCATTGCCAGAGTCAATGCCGACCACCACACTGGTGACCTGCACATGGTGTTTACAGTCTTCGACTTAGTGTCATGGGACAAAGCCAAGCGAGCTTTGGATCGTGGAGAGTCAGATACGTGGCAGCAACTTCTGCAGATGGCTCGCATTCGCTTGAAAAAGCTGTACCTTGGATCGGCTTAGTCCGTTTTTTGTGTCATCCAAAACTTTGATTATTAAAGCTTACAGTCATGAGTTATTCTTGATGCGCTGGATTCCAGATTCAGGTCAAGAGCTGTCAATGTCAGCAGTTCAGATGCTTTTCAGCAGTTCGAAGGAGTCATGTCAGAGTTGGTGTCAGATCCTAGCACAGTGTCAAAAGCAGCGAAACAGCACGACAACAGACCTGCCTGGGCCAGGGTCCTTGGGATTGGCACTGCACTGCAAGGCAGTCGTCATTTGACATTGTCAGATGCACTCCCTCAGATAGTGTCATTTTACCTGTCCATCTTGGACGGGGAATGTTGTGTGGAGAGAGATTTGAGTCTGCTGCGCAATTTCCTGCAAGTGTCAAAGGGTCCACTTGACTTGGATGGCATTACTGTGTCAGACCTGCTTGAACTTCGATTGGATGGGCCCAAGGAAGAGTCAGAGGTGGCCACCCCCATTCATGTCCCTGGGTACAGTGTGAACGAAGCCGATGTGTCAGAGTCAAAGACCTTGTCGTTCACACAGTTTACACGCGATTGTGCTGACCTGTGGCTTCAGCGTCATGGCAGGCGCTTTCGAAGCTACAAGCAGAGAGCTGACAAGGGCACTGTCAGAGT
Source organism: Symbiodinium sp. CCMP2592 (assembly GCA_905221615.1). Taxonomy (NCBI): domain Eukaryota; class Dinophyceae; order Suessiales; family Symbiodiniaceae; genus Symbiodinium; species Symbiodinium sp. CCMP2592. Next base: position 229,320 of record CAJNDT010002190.1, on the reverse strand, counting down.
CAAGAAGAAAGGGACCTTCGCTGCACTGCAGCAGAGTCAGAGAGCAGGAATCCGAACTTTAGTGTCGGGCAAGGCCCCTGAACAAACATTTTTCGGGTTCAGTGTCAAGGAAGTGCACCGGAAGGAGTGTCACAAGATGGAAAAAAACCCCAAGTGGAACAAGGCATTGCAGGACTTCCACAGAGTCACTGTCCTCCGAGAGCAGAACAGCCAGGTGGAGCGTCAGAGAAATATGCTCAGAATCAAGCCAAGTCTTCCACCGCTACGGAGAGGCAGTGTCATGAAGCAATATTCTGGACAGTGTCATGTTACAGTGCCACAGTTTGGAGACAACGATTTGGTTCTGGACTTGACCAAAGACGGTGTCAGTGACATTCCCTCCATCGTCACATACAAGCGTCCTCGAGAATTGGCCAAGGTCGACTTTGCAGAGGTCAGGAAGGCAAATCTTCTTGTGGTCGATGACAGTGTCAAAATGGAACAGCTCCGTTCATCGAATCTCGATTGTGAGGCTTAATGACCAGTATCGGATTTGTTTGTTGAGATGGGTTATTTAATTAATAATAATTGCTACAGTTTACAGAGTGTCAGAGAATACTAAGTTTAATTTAATGTGTGTCACTTTAATATTATTCAATACACAGTCAATATTTAAGTGTGTTGGCCCGGGCTTGATCATTTTCCCAAAACGATTGATTCATGTAGTCAGGTCTGAGACTAAGACCAACACTTGATAAGTGCAACAACCTTCCAAAATACCTCAAGGCTTGGCAGTGTCATGGCCTATCTGACTCTGGTGGCATATGGTGGTGGCTTGATCGGGAAGAAAGACTGGCAGAGTCAGTCCAGGATGGAAAGTATCAGACACTACAAGCCCGCAGCATTCACTGGAGAGTCAATAATATTTTGTCTAACCCCAGTGTTTCAGCACAACTACCCGAGTGTCAGCAGAGTCATGAAACACATTTGCCAAAATCGTGAATCTGTTTGGACACTCAGTTGTCAGGCTTCAGAAGCCCGCTTTGAGATAAGTGACTTAGAGTCACTACACACTGCAATGGCAGCAGTCAGGCGTTTGTGCCCAAGGCGACAGGTGCCTGGAAAGAAAGGCAATGCTTGGCACTTTGGAGTGTCAGCTCCAGTAGCCAAGAAGCCAAAAACAAGGGTCAAGAAGGGTTAGTGTCAGTGTCAATCCTACCTAGAAGAGACGAATAGTACGAGCCTTCTCTACTAGGGTTTGTTAGACACTAACCTTTCTGAGTTTCCTTCACTCAGTTGTCAGACCCACAGCTGTGGTCGTATCGAGAGCAATGGGGAGCATGGGGGAAAATGGAGTGTCAACAGTCATTATTGGCGTTTGCTGTCTGGAGAGTTCAGATTGCATGTCCTTCCGGAGAGTCAGCACAGTTCAAAGATGCAGATGTCTTGCCAGGTCGGGCCCCAGCAGCTTGTGCAGGCAGGGTGTTGTGCAGCAGTGTCATTAGTCCAGTGAAATTTTGTTGCAGAGATGCCTCTTCAAATTGCTTCGTCACCTCATTTTAATTAGTTAGATTGGAATTGTATAAAAAGCAACTCAACATTTCTGTATTATTCTATACTAATAAGTCGTCAATCTTGTGACTTCGCAGTCAGGAAAGCCTTCCCAGGGGCCAAGCATCCATCACATGAAGACTAATAGGGTTTGTTATACACTAATATCTTTCTGAGTTTCATTGAGTTGTCAGACCCACAGCTGTGGTCGTTTCGAGAGCAATGGGGACCTTGGGGGAAAATGGAGTGTCAGGCCCCAGCAGCTTGTGCATGCCGGGTTTGCACAGTTGTGCCCGCTTCAGGTAACGCCCATCCAGAGTCACATCGTCGAGAGAACCAAGGCCCGCTGCACATCAGAGGTCAGACTTCGCTGTAAAAGGTATTGGCATATGCATACTGGGTATGCCAATACCTCGATCGTTGGCGCCAACGGCCGAGGTATTGGCATACCCAGTATGCATATGCCAATAGCGTCAACACTTGTCTGAGCTCTTTGAGGTATTGGCTCATGCGTTCTGCACATGTCAATAGGTCGGCCGTTGGCGCCAACGATCGAGGTATTGGCATACCCCAGAATCGAACGTAAAGAGTCGCAGATCTTGCCATCTAGGATCATTCGAGCCACTAGCACAGAGTCAGTGTCATCCGCCATGGTCAACCCTGCCCCGAAAGTGGTGCAGCCAAGACGGGCCCCGAAAAAGCCTGACACAGGGTCAGTGCCAGAGCAGAAAGAGCCTTCAGGGTCAGTGCTGCAACTGAAAGAGCCTTCAGGGTCAGTGCCACAACAGAAAGAGCCTTTGGTGCAGCCTTCCGAATCGCCCAAGAGTCAGCTGCCTCCAAGGCCTCAGGCGACTCCCCAGCAGGGGTCACAGAAGCCAGCTTCACCTCCAGCGTCACCGACAGTGAAAATGGCTGAGCAAGAGCCAGAAGTGTCACCTCCAGTTGACGATTTGGTTATTCCTGTGGAAAAGTTGAAGGCAAAGGAGAGCACACCAGTGTCAACTCGCATGCCCATGCCTGCACTTCCGGACGAGGAAGAGTCAAAGACGACTGGAGCGTACATTTTCATGAAGAGTGTCATTCGCTTTGTGCTTGGCTCTGAAATTAGCAACAGATTTAGTTTGCCAGTGTTTCTTAGGGGATTTTATACGCAGACGTCTGACAAATCTAGACAGTGTCAGTTTTATGTTGTAGTTTGATTTGACAATTGATGTCAGTGTCAGTGTCAGGTGCACCAACAACTTCCAGAGCGACTCCAGAGTCATGGCCAGAAGCTGCATGACATCCCGCCCTTGGAGATCACATGTGACAAGGCCAGAGTCACGAACTACAAGGAGGTGTGGAACCCTGACAATTGCAGTGTCAGTGTCACAAGAACCTCGATGTATGAAGCTGGTGGATCCATCTACTGGCTGGACCCGTTTCCCTTGTTTCTCCAGGGTCAGGGTCATCCGGGCCACAACCGTCTTCTTCTTGAAGAACCTTCGGTGTCAGAGGTCATTGAGGTTCAGACTGCCTTGATGCACAGTGTCAGCAACAACTCCAAGAAAGTGTCAGGAGTCAGGCTGCATTTCTCAGACCCGTTCCTGGCAGAGTCAAAAGATCTCGGTCGACTTCCTGTGTGGCCTAAAGGGTTGCAGCTCATTGCAGGGTCAGCCAGGCTTTTCGCTTGGTACTTGAGCATGGGCCAGGCTTTGGATGAAGAGTCAAAGGCCACTGTGCTACCGCCCCTGGAAGAGTCAAGAGTCTGGGAGCTCCACACAATGGCCTTGAGTGTCACGATTCGGGCATTCAATCTTGATGAGAAAGAGTTAATCATAGAGGCCTTGAAGCACTCAGAGAGAGTCAGGGTCGGTGCTTTGGCGGATAGCTTCCACACCTTCGCAAAGAGGGTCAATGCGATCGCTTCTGAGGGCAGCCAAGCATCTGTGTTGAAGCGCTTTGAAGAGTCAGGTGTGAAGTTCAATGGTCAGAGAGTCAACACGACCATGTTGCAGGGTGCGATCAAAGTGGCCTCCCTAATGACAGAGTCACCTGGCATAGAGCAGACCCTGATCCAGATTCAGCGTCAATTCGGCCGTGATGTTTGGAGCAGCTCCTACACCAAGTTGTCACGACTTGTACAGCTATGCTCGAAGCAGTTGTCATTGTTTGGTTGGCAACCACAAGAGTTAGGGTCACTGGTGCAGTTCTGTCTGGATAGCTGCTTAGTGTCACTCCTGAGGGAGCACTGCGACACCAGCTTCTACACCCTAGGAGTCATCGACAAGGCTGGTGGTGGTGGCTGGGCACAGACCACATGTGTCAAGGCCT